>LR549236.1:0-14325 GCA_900536415.3 Caenorhabditis sp. 38 MB-2015 | reverse complement strand
GTACTGTAGGGTGATTTTGGGTTTTTGAATTTTTGAACTTCGACCTGAGATTTTGGAATTTTCAAATTTTCGCGGGCGTTTTTCGAATTTTTAGTTTATGGCAAACATTTTGAAGATTTCATCTTTTGTTTTTTGAAATTCAGCTTGCATTTTTTGATTTTCTAATTTTCCCGCGCATTTTTGAATGTTCGAATTTGAGCGGGAATTTTAAACATTTGAACCTTGGCTAGAAAAATCGAATTTTCATTTTTTCGCGCCTATTTTTCAAATTTTTCGAATTTTCCCGCGCATTTTTTGAATATTCAAATTTGAGCGGGAATTTAAAAAAATTGAAGCTTGGCTGGGAATTTCGAATTTTCAAGTTTTCGCGCGCAATTTTTTGATGTTCTGAATTTTTCAATTTTCCCGCTCATTTTTTGAATTTTCAAATATTGGCGCGAATATTTCAAAATTCAATTTTTGGCGGGAGTTTTGAAATTCTCGAATTTTCCCGCGCATTTTTCAAAATTTCAAATATTGGCGTAAAATATTCAAATTTCAATTTTCGCGCCCGTTTTATTAATTTTTAAATTTTCCCGCGCATTTTTTGAATATTCAAATTTGAGCGGGAATATTTCAAAGTTTGAATTTTCAAATTTTAGTGCCCATTTTTCAATTTTTTAAATATTGGCGCGAAATTTTCAAATATCCAAGTTTTGGAAAAATTTTTAAAATTTTCGGATTTTCCCGCGCATTTTTGAAATTTTTGAATTTTAACATTTTAGCGGGCTTTTTTTGAATTTTCAAGTATTGGCGCGAAATATTCAAAATTCAATTTTTGGCGGGAATTTTGAAAATTTTGAATTTTAGCACCAAATTTTAAAATTCCCATATTATTTCTGAATTTTTTTGCAATCGCATATTTAAAAAAAATTTTCTTTTTACCGCCAGGGTACTGTAATTATCGATTTTTCCAGCTCTCTGTCAATGGCTACATCGGCTTCGCCACCGTTCTCGACCAAGGTCCAACCATCAACGTCGGTCCCGACATGACCGATTGGCCCCGTCACGAAGACCCCGCCATGATCGCCCCCTACCTCTGCAAACAACAAATCCCCCAAAATCTCAACCCCGGCATGCGAGCCGGCGTCTTTTATCGATTAGTCATGCGTCAATCGCTTTTCGGACGCAGCTCGGGAAGTAACACCAACCTGGGAGGTAGCAGCAGTTATAGCTCTTCCTATTTCGGCTCCTCCGCAGCAAACGTCTGTCCCGGCACACCAGATTCTTACGTAAGATGCGACTCGCAAGCCGACTATTTCTTAGAGCAAATGCAAAGTTGGTTGACCGAAGGAGTGGCCGGCGCCGCAGCCTTCCGTGCAGACGCAGCGCTCGTCGTCACCTGGTACAACACTGCGTCCGCCATCTCCGGAAGATCCGACATCGACGCAGGACAACTGGCAACATATCAAGTGATCTGGCTAACCGATAAGGTGAGAATAACATTTTTTGGGAGTACGAATTATCGATTGGCGACGATTTCAAGCCTGTTATCTTATCAATATGCTTTCCATGAGGCATTATGTCAATAATAAAGCATCTATTTAGCACCATATTAACACTTTGTGTACATAAAAATGGAATATGACCGGGCAAAAAATGAAGGGACCGATTTTCAGACCGCTAGATTGTCATATGTCATCATGAATTACGAACGTCTGGGCTTCGACGCAGCCGATTTCCGGCTCAATTCGCGATCTGGTAGATGTCAGGTAATATTTACATTTTTTCGATGACTCAAGGACAATATTTGTTTACCTATGTGTCTCTATGTTTGTATACTTATTCTCAAGACGGACAAAAAAAAACTAACAATTTCCGGAGGGTCGTAAATCCGAGATGATTTCAGGCTTTGTTCAATGGTGGAAATCATACTGGATTGGTGCCGGTTGACCCGACGCAGAGTTTCAAGAATACGCCAAAGGTGTTGGCGCAACGATCGGGTGTGCCGCAGATGGTGCGGGGACGGTATATGTTTAGGGTGGATGATGTGGTGAGACCGGCTGGATGTTCGAATAAGACTGGAGGAACATGTGAGTCATAGGGGAGAGATGGAGAGATAGAGAGATAGAGAGATAGAGAGATAGAGAGATAGAGAGATAGAGAGATAGAGAGATAGAGAGATAAAGAGATAGAGAGATAGAGAGATAGAGAGATAGAGAGATAGAGAGATAGAGAGATAGAGAGATAGAGAGATAGAGAGATAGAGAGATAGAGAGATAGAGAGATAGAGAGATAGAGAGATAGAGAGATAGAGCGATGGAGAGATAGAGAGATAGAGGGATAGAGGGATAGAGAGATAGAGAGATAGAGAGATAGAGAGATAGAGAGATAGAGAGATATAGGGATAGAGAGATAGAGAGATAGAGAGATAGAGAGATAGAGAGATAGAGAGATAGAGAGATAGAGAGATAGAGAGATAGAGAGATAGAGAGATAGAGAGATAGAGAGATAGAGAGAATTAGAGAGTATGTGAATTGAAGAGACACAGAGAAAGCTAGGTCGAAAGAGTGTCGAAGTCATAGAGAAGCAGAGAAAACATGGTCAAGATGGTGGTTGATTCGAAGAGACCGAAACATAGGGTTAGAAACTGTGTAGTTTGAAGAGACACAGAGAATCAGAGAGGGAGAGAGCATGGTATCTCAAGAGACACAGAGAAAACAGTACTTGATTGTGAGAGAGACTTTGCGATTTGAAGAGACGCTGAGAATTAGAGAGCGAGAGAGTGAGCTATTCAATGAGACGCAAAGAAAAATAGT
This sequence comes from Caenorhabditis sp. 38 MB-2015, assembly GCA_900536415.3. Lineage (NCBI taxonomy): Eukaryota > Metazoa > Nematoda > Chromadorea > Rhabditida > Rhabditidae > Caenorhabditis > Caenorhabditis quiockensis. Next base: position 11,527 of record LR549236.1, on the reverse strand, counting down.
TGAAAGAGCATGGGAAACAGAGAGACACAGAGAAAATCAACCCTCATTTCAGACCCCATGTTGATCTACCCAAACATTGTCAACATGTTGGGCGAGATGACCGTCGACGTCAACGCCATCTGCCTCGACAAATCGCAAACCTACATTCTCATGATTGAACAACGTCAAACCGCCACGTGCACTGTCTTGACGTCAGCTATCGCCCGATGCAACCTCCCGAAAATCTACGACTGGGGAACGAAGACTGTCTACTTCCAACCACAAAGTGGTGGTGCTAATGATGAGAAGGCGTTTGTCGGCTATATCTACTTTGTGCCTCCCACCCTGGACCCGATGCGTTTGGATATTGGTAATGTATACGATTGGTTCAAGAACCCTCTACCCTACACAACGATGCCTATCACCTGGTACCCAAGGAATTTCACCAATCCCGAGGCGACTACAAGAATGGACGTGTTGCGTATCAATGATGATTCGTTGTACAGCACCCAATTGGGGTTATACGTTGTCGCTTATCGCGAATACAAGGATGATCAGATCAAGAAATTCAGACCGGAGCATCGAATCATTGCTCGCCTGGCTACTTATAGTAACAAGAACACTTATGAATATCGTTGGAAGCCGCAAGAAGAGCGGATCAATCTTTATCAAGTGGAACATTGGTATATGACCGAGTGGGAAAGGAATCATGAACTCTTCCAGTATCGATTCGGATATCTCAAACTAGCTCCACTCACCTCCACCACTGACACCAATTTAGAATCGCTCACTGGTCTCGTATCCCACCCAATCTCCCTTCATTTCCTCTGGACAACGAACAACCCGCAATTCACAACGACAACTTATTCCACTCAAGATCAATCAGCTCGCACTGAATTTATAAAGAAGAAATCACTCGAGATGTGTCACGATTGGTATGATGAGGATGGCGCTCAGTGGAATTTTATTCGCGACACGGAGACCAACTCATCTTGCCCGTGTATCGAACGACAAGCCATTGCGGATATCGGAAGATTCATGCCACATCCGAGATGTTCGCAAGCGTTCCGTGATATCACGTGTACCACGTCGATTGGTTCGAGGAATTGTTATATGTCGTCGCAGAATGTGATGACGACGTATGCGGGAAATGGAAGACAGCAGAATCAACAGAATCTTTTTGCGTGAGTTGGGTCAAAGAGCAGAATGTTTGAAAAAAAAACAACAAAAATCATTTTTTTTCAAACGTGCGTGTGAAATCGTGACGAGACCAGAACGTGGAGAAATGTGTGCTTTTGAAGATACCGTATGTCGCAATTCAAAAAAAACTTATCCGCTTTTGAAAACTGAAAGAAACCACGGAAAAACAAAAAAAAAACCAAAATAAAATTCACCAAATTTCAAACGCGGTTCAAAAATCGTTGCGAGACCATAGAGCGGAGAGATGTGTGCCTTTAAACATACCGTATCTCGCAGTCAAAACTTTTTTCATATTTCTCCCTATAAAATTATTCATATGCAAAACTAACTATCTAAATCATTTAGGAAGCAAAAAAAAACACAATAAAATAAAACGAAAATCACTTTTTTCAAACGCGCGTGTGAAATCGTGACGAGACCAGAACGTGGAGAGATGTGTGCCTTTAAAGATACCGTATCTCAATATTTTTTTAAAAATTTTGTTTTTTTCCGGCTTTAGAAGATTGAAAAATCACGTAAAATGAAAATTATATGCAAAACTAACTATGATTTGAGAAGAAAAATTACCCTATAGTATAGTACATATACCAATCCATTTTCATGGTTTTTCGACAATTTTTGGGCACTAAGGACTTTGTCTCGCAAAAATGAAAAACTGGATATTAATCAGCGTCAAAAAACCTATCAAATGATATACTCTAAACCATTTCAGCCGCTTCCCAACTCACTATGGTCAAGTCTGCTGTTACGACGACCAAGGTCATCTCATGCAAACCTCCTACCAACCCGTCATCAAAGTCACTCCCGACGTTCCCTACAATCCCGGCTTCCCAATGCGCGCCTACGAATTCGGCACCACCCCCTACATGGGTCAATACGAGGTGCCCGGTCTGTCCGCCTTCCACAACGACTACATGCCCTATTTCCTTTGCTGCAAGTTTGCCGATTTCCGCTGTCAAATGTTCTATTGGCGAAGGCCTTCGTCGGGTTGTCAAGAGTATCAACCACCCGCTTATGGTGAAGTGATGGGTGCCGGCACCTTCAACACCATTGATAACGATAAATTCGTCTTCAATGAACCTGGAGTCTTCAACGCGTTGTACATCCCAACCACCCCATCCACCCCAGAAGTCAAGGTTCAACTCAGACTGGAGAGGTATCCCAACAGACGAGTTGACTTCAGTCTCCTAGGAAGATACATGTCCCAACAAGATCTAGTGCAACCAACCAACGCGACAGTTGTCACTGGTGTAGCTCTCGAAGCACATGGCACAGATCGGGTCCATATCCTCTCCCGCAAGGATACTCGCCGCTTCCGTTACCGCACATCTATCATCGTTGGAAATATCTTGCGCTACTTCGACACTATGCGTATCCAAAGGTTCCGTGGATGTATGGTCTACGTTAACAATGTGGAGCGTGGTCAACCTGAGATCTATGTAGTTTTGGAGGAGGCTCAGATTGGTATTCGGGTTCGTGAAAGTTATGCAATCGATATTGATCGTCTTACCGATTATCAAGAAAGTATGGGAATGTTGAATGTCGCCATCTCAGTGCCACCACAATACGGAGTTGTAAGTTTTGCTCGCTGAGCTCTGTCCCCAAAAATAAAAACAATTCTGATTTCAGAGACCGGATGGTGATAAGACTCGCGAGCAAGAATTGCGTCAACGCTACAACTTGCCACGTGTCAGTGGTTTGTTCCGACCGTATCCGGATCAAACATCGGGAAGTTACTCGACTACGCTGACAGTGAATGATGTGAATTCGGAAAGTATTAGACAACAAATCATCGCCAACTGTGAGTGATATGTTTTTAATGTTGTTGGATGCGATGCGGTCGCGTTGCATGTAGGACCTACTAGTATACCCATCGTTGTGAAACCCACGGCACTACTAAGATGTGCCTTTAATATTAGTTACTGTAGGTTTTTGGTCTTACTACGATGAACCTTTAAAAATCATTTAAAAAAAACAAAATATTCTTCTCAATAAAATAAAGAAATGTATCGTAATTCAAAGGGACACCTATCCCATCGTTGCGGGACCCATTACACATACAAGATGTACCTTTAATCTGTTTTACTGTGCTTGTTTGGTCTTGCCATGATGTTGACCAATTTTTCCTGATTCATTTTAGAAAAGTCAAGAAATTGTTCTCCGTTTTCTAGAAAAAATTCCTGTACTTTAAAGGTACATCTATCTCATCGTTGTGAGACTCACTGCACGACTGAGATGTGCCTTCAATATTGATCACTGTACTTGTTTGGTCTTGCTACGATGTGCCTTTAAAAAACCAGAAATAACCAATAAAACATGTACCATAATTTAAAGGGACATACTATCTATTTTTTTTGAGATTACTGCAATGGGTTTTGATGCGATAGAAATAGGTGTGTCCCTTTAAAAATCGACGCAACGCAACCGCGACGCTCTCAACGACACTTATCTTCTAGCCACGTACCAATCAATATCTCTCTCTCTCTCATTCAGACCGTGTCCAAGGATCTGGCGAAGCCGGAAGCGACCAGAACATCAACTCCAACAACCAATACAACCTCCCAACTGAGAACATGTTCACCACTTCTCGCGATGAAGACAAAAAATTCGAAGTCTTCCCCGAAGCATACATGAAAAGTGGACCGATCTACAAAACTGCACCAAAGTATGAAACTGGCGCGTATCGATTTGTGCCAGTTACAGGAACTGTTATGCTTCAACGACTGAATACTTGTAGAGATATGCAACAAGCAAATACCAGTGAGTTAGGAATGATTTTAGGGGATAATATATTGATTTTCCAGTCAACATGCAGCCTATGCAATCCGCGTTGACATCTGAATATGGTCAAACTCAATGTCCAGACAACCCGGCGGCTGTTATGCAAGATTGCGGTGACTCCGTGCCATGTCTATACGATTACTACTCCCTGAATGCTAAGATTCTTGGATTGAACGTCAAGAATGAATGGAATGTATTCACCACTGATCGATATGATGCTTCAAGACAATGTGAGTTCTTTGACAAAAAAAGAGCACATCTCATTCTGAATTATTACAGACAACAGTTGTGGTGTGATAAACATTGAGTATCCTGAATATTTGATGAAGACATCGTCTTTGGCGTCGGCGTATATGCAAGGAGACGTGGCGAGGTTTGAATGCTTCCAATCTCACTGGATCAAAGGAGTTCATGAGTATAAATGTGAGTTTCTCGCTTCAAAAAACTCGCAAATTTATGAACTTTCCTTTGAAAACTTTAAAATAACGCTCTGCTAAACGTGTGGCAGGTCGTAATTGCGTAGCATCGTACACGTCTTAAAAAACAGAATGTATACTTAATCTTAATCTTTTTTGATTTGAAAGTTCAAACAAAAAATGAAAATAGATAAAATTCATTCAATTTCAAACGCGCGATCGCGACGAGACCAGAACGCGAAAAAACGAAAAATTATAGTTTTTGAAAAAAAAAACAAAAATAAAATTCACCAAATTTCAAACGCGGTTCAAAAACGTTTCGAGACCAAAACGCAGAGAGATGTGTGCCTTTGAAAGTACCGTACCTCGCAGTCAAAAATTTATTTTTTTTTTTTTTGAAACCTTAAAAATTCATATTTTTCTCTATAAAATTTCGAAAGACACTAAATATTTAGGTGCTAAATCTGTGGTAGAACGTAATTACGTAGCATCGTAGTAAAAACCTGTCATTTATGAATTTTCTATTTACAAAAAAATTCTGCCAAAAATGAAAAATAAACTTCACTAAATTTCAAACGCGGCTCAAAAATCGCTGCGAGACCAGAATGCGGAGAGTGGTGTGCCTTTGAACATACCGTACCCCGCATAATTGAAATTTGCCGTTTTGAAGAAAATAAGATTTTTTGCAGGCGGACTAGTCGCCGACTACTACCGACCCAACGAATACCGCTACGAATGGAACAAAGGCGAACAACCATGGTGTCGATCACGCGAAAAGGAGAACTTCCTCATCTGGCTCTCAATTGTGTGCGGCATCCTCGGAGCAATTCTCGCCATCATGTTCCTCTTCCTCTGCTGTTGGGTGGTGAAGCAGAAAAAACGAGCAGAACGCCGCCAAAATGGATTGGACCTGCAGAGTCGCAGCTCAATCAGTAGGGATAATAAGAAGTATCCGATGGTTGAGTCGGAACCTCTGAATGATATCAGCAGAGAAAAACCGTATGATTTGGACACGTATCGCGACGACTTCTATCCACCAGCCAAAGAGTATTCCAATAATCCAAATCCAGACACTTTTGGCCTAAAAACTTCGGTCTAGATTTCCCTTTTTGAGCTATCGAAAATAGTATATATACTTTCTTTAACATCATATGGTCTCATAATTTCCACGAAAGACTTTTTTTCTTGTTCTGTGATTTTTTGTTGTTGTGCCTTTGAAAAATCCTACTCTTCTGCCATGACTTTTTCTGATGATTGTGTATCAAAAATTATGTATTTATTATTATTATTATTACAAATAAAAAAAAGTTATCTACTAAATCTTGGCAATGGAATTCTCTGAAAAAATCGATATTGAAGGGAGGAATGAAAAAGGGCTCCTACCTTACTAAAAATTGGAACAATAGTCCGATTGATTGGGTTAAAAGTGTCGATTATGTCGAAATTATGGGTGACTGCTTCTTCCATTGAGGTTCTCCAGATTTTTTCAAAGTTCTGGAATGAAAAAAAAATATAGACCTGAGGCTGAGGCTGAGGCTGAGGCTGAGGCTGAATCTGAACCTAAGCATATTGTTAAGCCTGAGCCTGAGCCTGAGCTGAGCCTGAGCCTGAGCCTGAGCCTGAGCCTGAGCCTGAGCCTGAGCCTGAGCCTGAGCCTGAGCCTGAGTCTGAGTCAGAGCCAGAGCCTGAGCCTGAGCCTGAGCCTGAAATCTCACCTCAACAGGAAATCTGGTCGAAAAAAATTGACAAAGTCTGGGATCCACAACAACTTGCGAGATTTTTGTGCCACTTTCCATTTTATCAAACAAAAATTTGAATAATGCATAACACTGTTGGTAAACGAAGGATTCTCCAAGAATAGCCCCCTTCTCAGCTTCACTTGAGTTCAATTTTCTTTTTCTCATCAAAAATCCGGGAATCAGGCAATTGAAGAAGTTGGGAATCTCTTCTCTGATGAGTGATTTCTGTAAAATGGGTATATGGGTATATGGGTATATGGGTATATGGGTATATGGGTATATGGGTATATGGGTATATGGGTATATGGGTATATGGGTATATGGGTATATGGGTATATGGGTAGATGAGTAGATGGGTAGATGGGTATATGGGTAGATGGGTAGATGGGTAGATGGGTAGATGGTTAGATGGGTATATGGGTATATGGGTATATGGGTAGATGGGTAGATGGGTAGATGGGTAGATGGGTAGATGGGTAGATGGGTAGATGGGTAGATGGGTATATGGGTAGATGGGTAGATGGGTAGATGGGTAGATGGGTAGATGGGTAGATGGGTAGATGGGTAGATGGGTAGATGGGTAGATGGGTAGATGGTTAGATGGGTATATGGGTATATGGGTATATGGGTAGATGGGTAGATGGGTAGATGGGTAGATGGGTAGATGGGTAGATGGGTATATGGGTATACTAACCTGTACTCCAGGAAAATTCTGTCGAATAGCTTCGATCAAATTTTGCTGACTGACACAGAAATTTTGATAGATCGCAGTGAACTGAGCTTGAAGTAGAGGTCTCATGGTTTCTCTGAAAAAATGATACACATTTTTTTAGGTTCTAAACCATGGACCCACCTCTCCATTTTCTCCTTTTGCAATTTGGCCAACTTTGTCATCACACCTGGACTTATTTGACACGTGATAATGTCTCCATCATTTGGTAGGGGATTCGCCGAACTGTATACTACTGGAATACCAGCCACGCGTACCATCCTTGAACGTTTTCGAGGTGGAACCTCTTTTAGAAGGTGATGGAGCTGAGATTCTGCTGGTGCTTCTGGAGCCAATGATGGGTTAGATTCAGGTTCATTTGAAGACATCTTTCGCTTGTTGAGTTTTGGTGCTTCTGGAGACAACAGTGGTTTAGACTTTGGTGAATCTGAAATAATCATAACTTCAGATTCTCGTGCTCCCGGAGTATTCTTCGGCTCGAATCGTGGTTCATCTGAAGTCATCATAATCACAGATTCTGCTGGTGAAGTGACATTTGATACAGAATCCGATGCTCCTGGAGTCGATGGTGGATTACGGTCTGGTGCTTCTGGAGTCAACAGTGGCTTAGTTTTTCGTGCTCCTGGAGTACTCTTTGGCTCAGATTCAGATGCATCTGAAGTCACCATAATCACAGATTCTTCTGGTGCTTCTGGAGCCTTCGTTGGTTCAAAGTCAGATGTCTCCTTAGCGAACAGTGGTTTATATTCTTGTACGTCTTGAGCCATCATAATCTCAGGTTCTGCTGGTGATTCTGGAGTCATTTTTGGCCTAGATTCTCGTGCATGTAGTGACAATTGTGGCTTGGATTCTGGTTGTGCTTCTGGAGTGACCATTGGCTCAGATTCTGGAGCCTTTGGAACGAACAGTGGTTCCGATTCTTCTGGTGATTCTGGAGTCATTTCTGGCTTAGATTTTCGTGCAGATGGTGACAACAGTAGCTTGGATTCTTCTGGTGATTCTGGAGACATCATGACATCAGATTCGAGGATTTCTAGAGACAACGGTGGATTAGATTCTGATGGTGATTCTGGAGCCATCATACCTTCAGAATGTGGATTCATCTTTGCCTTAGATTCTTCTGATGATTCTGGAGCCATCATACCTTCAGAATGTTGAGTCATCTTTGCCTCAGATTCTGGTGGTGATTCTGGAGTCATCGTGACGTCAGAATCGAGAGTTTCTGGAGACAACAATGGCTTAGATTCTTCTGGTGATTCTGGAGACATCATATTCTCAGATCCTGTTGGTGCTTCTGCAGTTATCTTTGGCTTCGATTCAGGTTCATCTGAAGTCGCTGGTGCTTCTGGAGCCATCTTTGTCTCATCTTCTGGTGATTCTTGCTTCCCCAGTTCCAATTTTATCCGAACATTCGCCAAGTTTTTCACCACATCCCGTTTACAAATTCTATTGATTCTGTCCTTTGCCAACCGAGTTTTTTGTTTCTCCGCATTTTTAGCTTTCAATGCCAAGGCTCTTTTTGCAGCGTACATCTTCCTTCTCTCCTGAAATACAACTTGATTATATGGGAACCCATATATGGGTACCCCAACTCACCATTCTCTCATTCCCAGCACCATTTTTCGCGTCTATTGGCTTGTTGACTTGAGCAACTGGCTCGGGCTCCACCTTTGGTTGGAGCAGCCCATTCTCCTTTCTCATTCGATACCTCTCTCGAGCCTTCAACTTTTCTTGCTGGAAAACAATTTCTCAAATAGCCTGAAAATAGGCCTACCTTCTTTTTTTCTCGCTTTGTGAGGTTTGGAGCACTGTTTACCATTTTTACCACTTTAAGGAATGAAAAATGAAAATGGGAAAAATGAGGGTTTGGCGTGAAAAATGAGAAAATAAAATGATTTATGTATTATCATGAATTCAATCATCAATCATTTAACTGTTTCCGTTGGCAGTCGTTGTTTCTGAAAATTATATTTTTATTTTCCATGTTCACACACTTTCAAAATTATAATTACCTTTTTATAAATTGGGATAACTATCCGATTAATTGGGTCAAATATATGAATAACATCGAAATGATGACTAACTGCCTCTTCCATTATTCTTCTCCATAATCTCTCGAAATTCTGGAAATCAAGTTAAATATTGTATATCCCTTTAAACCTACCTCTGAAGGAAATCTGATGGAGAAGACTTCAATGAGACGTGGATCCACAATGACTTGCGCTATTGTTGTACCACTTTCCATTTGATCAAACATGAATTTGAAAAATGAATAAAATTGATGAGAAACGAAGGTGGTTCCATGAATAGTGATCCTCTCAATGGTGCTTATAGTATACTTCATTTTTCTGATCAAGAATCCGGGAATTAGGACATCGAAGAAGTTGGGAATCTCTTCGTGGATGAGAGATATCTGGAAATATGAGCTATCTGGAGCAATTTGGAGTTATCTGGAGCTATCTGGAGCTAACTGGAGCTATCTGGAGCTATCTGGAGCTATCTAGGCCTACCTAGAGCCATCTGAAGCTATATAGAGCTATCTGGAGTTATCTGGAGCTATCTGGAGCTATCTGGAGCTATCTAGACCTACCTAAAGCCATCTGGAGCTATCTGGAGCTATCTAGAGCTATCTGAAGCTATCTGGAGCTATGTAGAGCTATCTGGATCTATCAGGAGCTATTTGGAGCTATCTAGACCTACCTAGAGCCATCTGGAGCTATCTGGAGCTATCTGGAGCTATGTAGAGCTATCTGGATCTATCAGGAGCTATCTGGAGCTATCTGAACCTACCTGGAGCTAGCTGGAGCTATTTCAAAATATCTGGAGCTATCTGGAGCAGCTTAGAGTTATCTGGAGCTATCTTAAAGTATTCAAGACTCATCTGGATGTATCTGGAGCTATCTGGATCCATCTGAACCTATCTGGAGCTAGCTGGAGCTCTAGAAATTTTCATTATTCCCCGAAAACTGTGCGGTAGTTGCGTTTAGGCTCCGCCCAGTTTTGTTAGATTTTTTCACTGAGTTTTTAGCCGGATATTAATATTCCCACTGGCTGATTTTTAGCTGCAAAATGAACTTTTTTGGAGATTAGATGAAAATTTGGGTGGATCAAAGAGCAAAAATGAGTGTCTAGATAAACCAGACTTGATTGGATTACTCTAGTAGATTACTGTATGGGGTGCCAATGAGATCTATTATGGACCTTGGCCTATTCAGGACCTCGACTAGGCCTGTCCTGAACCGCCTCTGGACCTGTATCTTTTTAGAATCTTCTTAGACATATCTAGACTAACCTTAACCTATCTAGACCTATCTGGATTTATCTAGACCTATCTGAACCTATCTAGACCTATCTGGACTTATCTATCTCTACCTAGACTTATATATCTGGACCTATCTACACCCCGTAGTAATATACAAACCTGTATTCCAATTATAGTCATTTTTATAGAGTCGATCAAGTTTTGCTGGCTGACACAGAAGTTTTGATATATTGCAGTTAACTGTGCTCGCAGGACGAGTCTCATTTTTTCCCTGCAAAAAATATGACACACATGAATAGGGGTCCCTTGGTTACCTCTCTAATATATCCCTTTGTAATCTTTCCAAGTTTGCCCTGATTCTTTCTGGATCGATAATCGGTGGAGAATGAGGAACAACATTTTCAGAACGTGGATTCATATTGAGATGGACCACCTTTATAGGAATAGACTTTGGCAAAGGATCCTTGTTCAAAACCTGATCAACCTGTGACTTTTTTGACTGTGTCTTCTGGACCTTAGCTTTCTTTGGGAGTAGTTTGGTGCTCTTCGGCTCATCCCTCACTAGGTCCCGGTTCTCTTGACAATGACGTAGAACCTTTTTCTTAGCTCCTCTTTCCTCTATTCCAGCCTTCCTGTCCTTTTCCCTCTTTCTTTTCCGATTTTTCTCTTTATCAAGTTGTCGTCGAGCAGCAGAGCACTTTCTTCGTTTGGCCAGACGAAGCTCTCGTTTCTCCGGAGTCTCATTCTTCCTTGCCAAGGCGGCTCTCTCTGCATTCTTCCGTTTTGCCTCCTGAAGTCAATGTGTGAGTGAGCAACATCTATGTAGAGCAACTCACCTTTTTCTTGATTTGAGCAATGTTTATAGGCTTTCTTGGCTTCTTGACAACATCCTGAGATGAGCTCTGGAGCTCTGGAGCTTCAGAATCTTCAATAACAATAGATGGTTCTGGATTCGACATTTCCAATCAAGTTCAAAAAATGAAAAAAAAATAGAAATGAAAAATGAACATTTTTGACGTGAGAAATAATGAAAGGTTTATCAGCTTTTTTTTGAGAAGAAGTATGCCATATACCCATATACCCATCTACCCATCTACCCATCTACCCATCTACCCATCTACCCATCTACCCATCTACCCATCTACCCATCTACCCATCTACCCATCTACCCATCTACCCATCTACCCATCTACCCATCTACCCATCTACCCATCTACCCATCTACCCATCTACCCATCTACCCATCTACCCATCTACCCATCTACCCATCTACCCATCTACCCATATACCCATCTACCCATATACCCATCTACCCATATACCCATCTACCCATATACCCATCTACCCATATACCCATATACCCATATACCCATATACCCATATACCCATATACCCATATACCCATATACCCATATACCCA
>LR549234.1:0-95912 GCA_900536415.3 Caenorhabditis sp. 38 MB-2015 | reverse complement strand
CAACCAGATTGAACTGGAGCACAAACAATTGGAGCATAAGTGACAGTGTTGTCTTCTCCACGTGGTCCTGGTGGTCCCGGAGTTCCCTTTTGTCCTGGTGGTCCTGGTGGTCCTGGTGGGCCTGGTGGACATGTTGGCTTTGGTGGTGTACATTGACACCAAGCTGGAAGTCCAGAGAAATCTTGACGTTTTTGACGGAAAACACTGTTGAATGGATTGACACGTGGCTTAGTTGGTGGAGTGACAGTAATTTGGATATCCATCATCTCATTCCATGCTGAATCAGTCTCAACTCGGAATACTTGGACACCATCCAAAACCTGAAAATGTGCAAAATGATGAGAAGAACAGTATATATCAAAACATACCTCATCATGAACCTCATTGATAGTTTGATAAAGAGAAGGAATAACAACAAGGCATGCAACAACAGCCAAAGTTGAGAATGTCGAAGCAATTCCGACTAATACCTTTTCCTCAAACATTGTTCAAGAAGATACTTTCAACATCTCCAGGAACCTTTTTATAGTAGAAATAAACCGCCCATATTAAACTATACATGCTTAACCATTTCAGTTTTTCTTTTTTTTTTCGAGGAGTAATCTTTCTTAAACAGTTTTGAACACCAACCAAAAAAAAAGAAGAAAAGAACATTTATTTGTTGATCCAATATTCCGAATTAGAGGTAACTGAAAATTCGCAACATTTATCGCAAATTCGTCGCTCTAAATCTTATTACCCCCATCTGTCCGTCATCGACCGCAGCCCGCCCGTCCAGTGAATATATTATATATACGAGATATCCAACAAAATGTGAGAGAGTATTCGAATTGACGAGACGCAGAGGATGAGAGTGCGCGAGAAAGAAGCAAAAAGAAGAAGGCGAAGAAGAAGAAGAAGCTTTTCATGTTTTTATTAGCCAAAAAAATATTTTGTTTATCATTTCTCGTGTTTGCTGAAAACTCTCAAATGTAAATTTTGTCTATGCGTTTTTTCTTCATTAGATTCGGGGAGTTAGAAGAGAGGAAGTGCTAGGAAGTTGTTTGAATGCTCCTTAATTTGATGTGCACTTTTTGGTTTTTTTCGTCATTTTTTTTAATCGTGTCTTAGATTTCGTGACTAAGAATGTTTCAAGAAAAAAAATGGAGATAAGTTTATCACATTTTCCAATTCTTTTTTAGATTTGAAAATTTTTTGGAAAAATGTGTGTTTGAGTGTTTTAGAGCTACTGACTCTGAATAGGGTTATGTACTTCTGAGAGCAGATTTTAAGAGTTTGCTAAGCTTTTTGTATTACTGGTGGTCCTGGTCCTCCTGGTTGACCTGGTTGTCCACTCCTGGGGGTTGTCCGTTTGGTTCAAGTAGTCCCGGTGGTCCCGCAGGTCCTGTTGGTTCAGTTGACTCATGTTAAAATATTTATTCTATTTTCAGCCAGTTTAAAATCGATCTCTACGCTAAGGGTACTGTAATTTCAGTTGATCGGATTTGATATTTTGAGTTGCCGATTATCTCTGAAAAATAATCTCATCCAAGCGTGGACAAATGAAAAATATAAATTATGCATGTTCTCTACAAATAGACAAACTACAACAGCAAAAACGGAGATTTTGAACCCGAAGTGGGACCTGAAACAAGACTATTTATTTGTTCCCTACGAAAACAAATAAAAATGAACCAACAATGTAGGGATTCATACTTTTGTTAATTTCTGAATCATAGTTCTTGCCTCTCCGTCTACTCTGAATTTGTCGAGACCAGGTGATCCTTGACACTCTACACCAAATATTTATAGCTGGGAAAATAGTAATCAAATATTTTCTGCATCGAGCACAAAAACAAGAGAGACATTACCAAAATAGCTGTTTTCCTTTCGTATTCGAAAAAAAAACGTACATGATTTCTTCTTCTTCTTCTTCTTCTCAAAACTTCTCCGTTTTTTTTTCTGCTAAAAAGAAGCCTCTCTGAAATATTTAATCCGCGCACTTATTTTTTTTTTTTCGTCGCTGTTATTGCTCGTCGTGTGACTCGCAGATTATAAATTCGCCCCTCACACATTGATTTTTCGTCGTTGAAACTTTTTTCAATATTTTTTGTTTGGTTTTTTTTGGTTAGCAAAAGATGGGTAAATCGAATTTTGTGCAGCGTGTTCGTGAACATTTTTGTTGAAGAGGTTTTCCAAGCAAAAAACGAAGAAAGACGTGAGTGAGTGAGTGAGAAAATTGATTTGGACATGCCACAACATACCTTTACTACATACTTTTTTGTCCGATTTCTTTTGTTTTCCTTTTGTGTTTTTTTTTCTAGAGGAAGGATGGGGAATAACATATTCTAGAGCTTCAAAATCTCACAAAAAAAGAAGGCTTACAAAGATTTATGAGTTTTTGAGTGTCGTACTCGGGGAAAAATCGGCAAGCTTGCGACAGTTTGTCGCAAACTTGCGACATTCGGCTGTCGCAAGGCTTGCGGTGTTCTTGCGCCAATAGTCGCAAGCTTTGCGACATCTAGCAGCAAAACTACTGCACGGCTTGCGACACCCTTGCGCCTGAAAAAATGTGTCGTTTGCGACAAACTGCCGCAAGCTTGCGACAAGGGAAAAGCTTTGCGACACGCTTGCCGTTTTTTCCCCGAGTAGTTTTCATATATAATAATAACAGCAGAACTAGTTAAAAAAACATTTCATTAGAAAAATCACTGTAAAATTAGCGATAAAGAGATCAGGCATTCTTCGGGTCACCTGGTCAGTTTCAGAAACAACAGATTTTGGTGTGACCAAGTCCGATTCAGGTGGTCGGTTCAGGTGGCCTGATTCTCGGTCGAAAATTTTTTGACCGAGAAACATCTCTCAAAATTTGATTCTGAATTAATATTTCAGCTGTTGTCTATATATAAATCCATTGTCCGCCCAATCCATGTCAAAAAAAATTGGATCGGCTTTTCTTATTCCAACAAAGGTGTTTGTTTTGAAAAATGTTTTATGACACCACATTTGTGTTTAGTTTCGGAAGATTGGTTTATGCTATGGATCTCAATTCTCGCTACTTATTGTTACTTCATTATCAAATTACTGTAATTTAGTTTAAAAAATATTCCGACAAGCGATGCAGTAGATGAACATCTCAAAATTAATTCTAAAATAAAAACAACTTTGTGAAACAGAAGTTTTTTTAGAGGTACAGGTTAAAGAAAAACTTATTTGAAAGTAATTTTTGGTCCTTTCCAACTAAAGTGTATGAAATATTTTGAATTTGGTTTTGACGCAGTATACGGGTCCTAAAATAATACACAGGCGCCAGAGATATTCAAAAGTTCCCGGATGAAATAAGGACCACATTTTTTGTGCATCTCCAAAAAGATTTGACCTCGCATTTTTACAGACGACCTCAAAGTCTACATCCTGTTTTTTTTTTCATAAAATCTTTTTAAAAAAACACAAATTCTCTAGGGTTTTTACCCTACTAACACCTTCTCCTACTCGTGTTGGATAATGCTTCATATTTGTTTTCAATATTCCATGTTTCACCTGGCTAATGTGTTGATCTTGAAAGATGTTGATGTGTCTAGTACCCAAAATTCAGCAGTTGGTTGTGTGTTTCTGAGCCACCCAATTATTTTCATTTCGCAAATGCCGACAAGGATGTGGTTTTAGATTCCATATAATCAAAGTGCAAGCCATTAATTAGCCGGATTATTAATGGTCTCAATCAAGATCGCAGCTCAAATTATTCATATTTGAATGAAAGAGCAGCATATACATACACATTTTTTTCATACTTTCAACAAAAAATTAGTCTGTTCTAGTTTTCCTTTTATTCTGATATAGTACACCATATCTTCTAGTTATTTTTTTCCTTTTTGAACTCTCTGAAAATGACAAAAAAAACCTATAAATAATGCAAAAAGGCAGTTTTTTTGTCGTCGTGTGTGTGTGAATTCTATTCTTCTTCTTCTTCTTCTATTTTCAAAAAAAAAAGAAAAAAGAAAATCATGAGAGCACAAAATTGTCGCGCACTCCTCTCCGCTCACTCAAAATCTCAAATTTCTTCTTTCCTCGTTTTATTTTTTCTTTGCTATAAACGTGTATACTACATGTGTTTTTTATTTTGAATTGAAGATTTTCTTTGCAGGTATGGACGATCGACCATCATATACTTCACATCCAGGTTAGTTTGAAAGGTTCTCACGGGGGTTTCCATTTTCAAGTGTGTTTAGCACTTTTCGAGTTTAACTAAAAAACCATGAATATTTCATTAAGTGTGAGATTATCCAGAAAATTTTGAAGATTTCTGCAAAACCATTCCCCTCGTCATACATATGTAAACGTCAAATCCAGGCTTTACACTTTCGCGTTTGTAAAAAAATTGAAAACCTAAAAGTTGGTTGCTCTTTTAAAGTTCAAAAATTGTTCATTAAAACAAAAGGGACCAATTAGTAGAACTCCCAGACTTTTTTTTTGTTGATAAAGTCCTCATGGATTTGAAAAAAGTTCTTAGTTTCTAGTTTTTTGATTCTTGAAAAATAATAGGACTTCATTAGCAGGATGAGAAATTCTTGGAAAATAGGATTAATTCAGTGAAAGCTCAACGTTCATTGCTTCATACAAACCCAAAATCTGTGAGCAAAAATCTTTCGAATCTCATTATAGAGCAGGTCAAGACAGTTGTTATAAGTCATTCACGCTGAAATTAATCATAGCCGTGGAATGAATATTTCATGAATAAGAATCGAGAATAAAACTACAGATCTACATAAAACTCCGTGATTTTTGTGCAAAAATAGTTTAGAGAACAATAGATGGAATCATGTGATTTTTCAGGATAACAAGTTTCATATTATAAATCCACTCTAGTGAAACCCTGCATTTTCTCTGGATATAAATCCTAACAACGAAAGAACAGATTTTGTATCGACTATAAAATATACATTTTTAATATCAATATTTTGTAGTTTTTCTGTTACTTCGGAAAAGTACATTATACCTTTGAGAAAACATTATTAAACCTGTCATCGGGTTATTATAGTTCTGATTTCCAGCATCAAACATTTAAAAAAAAACAGAATTAGGGAGTTGAATTGACTCTGTGGTTATTTGACTCGTAGACCACCAATATCAGCCAATGACATCTCTTGATATTAGGTTGTCCCACTTCAAATGTGAATTTTTCGCACATTTTTCAAAATAATCTTTCTTCAAAGTGAAAAGAAATCAATCAGTGATATATTCGCTGTTAGAATCGACAACTGTCTGCTAACGTTGTGGAAGTTGGACCAGAGCTCTAGCGTAGAACTCCGGCAGTTGGGAGGCGAAGAAGTCCTCGAGGTACAATTTCAGAGCATGTCTTTCATTGAAACGTCTTCCGTCGAAGGAATTTCGAAGAGATCGGAAAAGGTGGTAATCGGTGGGTTCCAGGTCTGGGCTGTATGGTGGATGCGACAGAACTTCTATGTTCAGCTTCTGGTGCTTCTGGTGGGTCTTCAAAGCGGTGTACGGGCGACCGTTATCGTGGAGCAGGAGCATTCTTCCCTCTCCTGGACGAAGGGTTTGCCATGCGCAATCCATCTGTTGCAGCTGATCACAGTAAACATTGGCGTTGATGGTCTGACTATCAGAAAGCACTTCACGATAAATTACCCCTTTGTAATCCCACCAGATTGACAACATCAGTTTTTCCTCGCGCTGCTCTCTTTTCGGATCATTTTGTGCGGCTTCGACGCTGTGCACTCATTATCTCTTTATTGTACGGTTTACATATAGACACCATTACTCATCTCCAGTCACAATACGGGGAATCCAGTCAGTCCTTCGTTTTGAGTCAACATCGAATGCGAAAGGTCGCTTCGCGCACTTTTTTGAGCATTGTTCAATTTGTGTGGAACAATTTCACCAAAGTTTTGTATCATTCCCAATGGACGCAAATAGTGATGGACTGTGGTAGGAGGGACCCCAGTTAGTGACGTGATGTCCCGTACACTTGATCTTCGCTGACCTTCCAGAGCCTCCTCAATCTGAGCATCAACGTTGGAGCTTTCGCACGTTGGGTGTGGCTGATTCTCGAGATTGTAGTTTTTTTTGTTTGAAGCGATCGAACCAAAATGTCACTTTCCTGTACTGGACCGAGTCTTGACCTGTCGGTGCACAAACATTGTGGTGAGCCTCCGTCGCTTTGCGGCCGGAGAGAAAGTTTTAAAGAAAATAGGCTCTGAGAGCATAGTGGTCGTTGAGCAGAAAATCCGAGATTTTGGACGTTACGATAAATCGATCTATGTGCAATTGCTCATCACTATATACCAATTATTGTCAAAAAAAGACAGCGAAAAAAAAACCACGCACGACGGAAAAAATTTCGAACGAAAAAAATTCACATTTGAAGTGGGAAAACCTAATAGATATTTTGTTAGACCAAATCAATATGACAATATCAATAGAAAGAATTGAATTGATGAATGGTTGGTATAGTGTGATCATCACTACATATTTTGGAGTATCACTAAATTTTCAATATCAGAAAAACAGTTGTGAAGATTTATCACCAGCCGGATGTTTTGGCTGAACCGGTTTCTTTCGAGCACACGGTGTTGTACAACTTGCTTTTTTCCGATAATTTCAATACATCTGTCTGACAAAAGTAGTGATTTCAATGAATGTTAATTGTCAAAAACAGTAAGTCAAAGATCAATTTTAGGCCTTTTCACTTTTCGCGCACAAAAAATCCCCGTGTTGCAAATAATTCATGCTGAAAATTGGAACTATGGCAACCGTATGGTAGCAAGATGAACCTTAGACATGAATCATCGGAGCTATAAAAGCGGTAGGGTAATGATTCAAACTCCGGAAACTGACTGGTAATTTTTGTTTCATACAAATTTCAGAGAAAACTCCTTTAATGAAATTTTACTTTTTTTGCTGTTTGAGCCATTTGTTGAAAATAGATGAACCAACTTTGCAAATTTCCCCTCACTCGTATACTCCCGTCCCATTTTTGAAAATTCTCATTTTCTCGTTTCTCTATCAACAAAAAGTCCTTTCTAATATTCCATTCTCTTTTTAATCCAATTCCTTCTACCCATTTTCATGTCAAAGAACAAAGTGACAATTCAATTATCCTGATTAAATTTGTACTTTTTCCTTCGTTCACCACCAACACATTTTCAACATCCAAAAATCTTACCCGAAAATCCAAAAGTTCTTTATCCAAATAAAATAATAATAATAATTCATAGTCCCATGGGTTCCCTTTTCTTATTCCTTTCTAAGAAGAAAAAAAAATGTGTTGGGGTGGTGGTCAACCAAAAATAGCAAAAAGAAGAAGAAGAAGGAAAGAAGGAGAAGAAGTAGAAAAATCGATTTGGGGCTCCGTGCTCTTCTTCTTCTTCTTCTTCTTCTTCTTCCTTTTCTTTTCCTCGCTCTCATTCTAACCAATACGGCCTTCTCGTTTTACTACTACTTCTACTACTTCTTTTGCTGTTTTCTACTATTACTTTTCTCAAAAATCGTCTCAGTGAAAATAAAAAAATATGACCTTTGCAAGTTTTTTTTGGGAACTTTGAGATTTGAATGTGTTTTGATGGTTGATGAGGAAAAATCAACTTTTTGCAGAGCTGATTCTTTTAATTAATTTTTTTGAGCTATAAGCTTTGAGCTTAATAGAGGATCTGATTTAATGAATCTCTAAACTTGAAAAATCCTAACGGCTTCAGGCTTTTTTACGGTTGAAAGCATTGAAAGTGTGCCAGTGAGTCCGACCTGGCAGGATAAACAACATTGACTCAGGTTAGTTAAGGGTTCGATTCCGAGTGGTCTAAATTTTTCGGAAGTTTTGATTCGGTATTTTTTCTGCGATCGGAATTAGTCCTAGAATTTGAGATTTGTTTTATAGTTCAATCATATTCGGAAGTACCAGTTTGAACAAAAAATGTTGATTGAGTTCAAAAAGTGAGCTTGTAGTTCTAACGCTGTATGCGCGTTTGCCCTGCCCAATTCCACAAACTTACTTGTAAAAAATAAGTTTCACCACTGAGAATCGAACCCTGAACTAACCGGAGTCAACGTCTCTTAACCTGCCAGATTGGAGACGACCGCCGTTGTCACACATTCCATTTTGAAAAGCAACAGGGAGTGTTAACTTCTATGTGATTTTTTGTAGTTTTTCCATCGCAAATTCATATAAAGTATGATCTCTCACATAGAGTCACTCAGGTTTGTTTTTTTTTTAAGTCAAATGGGCTTCAACTAAAGAGCCCGAGATGGTATTTTCTATGTGAAACCCTGAGTTTGATTAGCAACACCACAGACTTGTGAAATATTTTTAATAATCTGTAGAATAAGCTTTCACAAAATTCATGTTCTCAGGGAAATCATGAATGTGGTCCAAAAATTAGAACTCTGGGAGATTTTTTTTGTGATATACTCCAGTTTTCGAACTGGACACACATTCATTAAATTTTAAAAAAATTTTCTGGACTAGATTCACTGAGTTTCTTAGGACTTTCTCTGACATCTGACAAGAATCACGTTCGGTTACTACCATCTCCCTTTGCATATTTTATTTTCAGTCTTCGACCCTTTTTTTCTAACACACCAACAAGTCATTAGAAATGCGGAATCTTCGAATAACATCATCTCATTGTCTAGTTTTTTCTAATACCAAAAGCAAAAAAAAGGAAGTCCCAATTAGAAAGAAAAAGAGAGCCTTCTCGATTTTCTTCTTCTCCCTTTTTTCATTCCAGAGCATGCCCTTTTCTCGAAAACGTCATTTTTTCAAGATTGAAACCGGCAAAAAAAAAATGAATTAAATTTTGCAGGTAGAAGTGTAGTGGTGGAGGAGGATCACAATTCATTATTGGCATCGTCGTCGTTGTCGTCGTTGATTCGCGGAACACGGGGACATTTCAATAGTTTCATCGAGTCGGTCGGAAATGTGAGTAGAATAGAATAGAAGGGAACAAAAGAGAGACAAAAAGGACAATTGAATCACGATAGAGGGAAATTGGAACATGTATGTAAAGCATTGAATGACTACGGTCAATTTGTTCTGTATTCAAACAGACATAGTAATCAAACTCAACGTTTTTTGAATTTGTGAACTTTTTTGAACGTTGTTAAATAAAAAATAACATTTTTTTTACTGAAACTCCCCAAGTGATTTTTCTCCGAAAAGTCTTCAATAAGTTGCTTCTAAATTTTAAGATTTTTAAGATTTGCAAACTTTCAACGTACCGTTGGATCATTCCAAATTTTCACAGTTAGAATGGAATTTTCTCAAATACTGAAACTTTTGAGGAAAACCCTATGTAGGTTGCTTTTTAATTTAAAAAAAACTTATCGAGTGTCTTTACCCTACCTTTATTATCTTAGAATTTATCTGAATAGGACATATTTTTTTTAATTTTTGACACAAGCAACCTCCAGTTGTGACTTTTTGAAATCCATTTTGGAGTCCGATAATAAATTGAAAATATAGATCGGAATTGATTTCTCTGAAGTCATGGAAGCATCAGCATTTTAGGTTCAATGTTAACCTACTTGATCAGAACTAGAAGTATCCAAAATTGTATACTGGATGCTTTAAAATTTTTCTGAAAAGAGGTTCTGGAACTATCAAAAAATGGGACCATACTAGGTTGGTGAAACTTATGAGTGGTTTTTAGTCATTTGGACCGGGATCAGTTAAACAAATATGTAATTATAGTGCCTAAATCGGACTCAAATATCAAAAATTACTATTGAACCAATCTCATAAAAACGGTATTTTCGAGTTGGTTTTTCAACATTTTTCACAGAAAAAGTCAAATTCTTAAAAATTTTAATTGAGAAACCTGGATTAGTAAAACATCTGGCCATTTGGAAAATCAATTTTCCACAGTGAAAAATTTAAAAGAAAAAAACGTTCAAATTTATATTCAAACGAAAAAACACGAAAAACCTTCTAAAGACCTATTTTTTGCAGTGGCTAGTTCCATCATCTGGTCGTGACGACGACGTCGTCTCATTGGACAGTTGTCAATCGGGTTATAGTCCAGTTCACGGGTACGTTTTCCTCTTCTTTTTTTCCATATTTTTGTGAGCAGAAAAAATATGCTTCACATGATTTATAAGTTCTCTCCAGAGACTTGATTTGTTGCACATTCTTTTTATGTATCTATGCACATATGTATATATACGTTTTGTTGTTTTTCAGCGGACTCTCAATGGACTCGCCATCAACCCATCATGTTCCGGATAACTATTATGCGGTGAGTTATTTATCACAGTGAAAAAGAAAAAAATATTCAAAAAAATATAATTTAGGTAACAATTGGTGAAGCTCAAATGGTCGTGTTGAAACGATATCAAAATTTACGGTTAATAGGTTCAGGAGCACAAGGAATTGTGTGCTCCGCATTGGATACAGTCAGAAATGAGCAAGTGGCTATCAAAAAACTATCGAGACCATTCCAAAATGTGACACATGCTAAAAGAGCATATCGAGAGCTCAAATTGATGAGCCTAGTCAACCATAAAAATGTGAGTTAATCCTTCCATTATTTTGCAGATTGATAACAATTTCTTTCTTTTTCAGATTATAGGAATATTAAATTGTTTTACACCTCAAAAGAATTTAGACGAGTTCAATGATTTGTATATTGTTATGGAGTTGATGGATGCGAATTTGTGTCAAGTGATACAAATGGATTTGGATCATGAGCGATTATCTTATTTGCTATATCAAATGCTGTGTGGGATAAGACATTTACATAGTGCTGGAATTATTCATAGGGTATGTTGTTTTGTAAAATTTCTATAAATAGTCTGGCCTATTTTACGAAGATAAAGTTCCCATTGGATTAATTTGAAAATTCCTGAAAATATGGTCTCATAAAAGGTTTTTTCAACACTGAAACTTAAAAAAAGGTCGGGTAGTTAATCAGAATCTAAGCCGAGAGGATTAAAATCTCTTTTCGAAAAGTAATACGAATATTGTTTACATACTCAAAATTAAAACTCAACCATTTTTGAAAAGATCAATATGTCCATTTTTATGATAATAGGTCGTTTAAACGAGTTACCGACGGTTGTGAGGTTATGCTGTCTGCTATACTTTGTATGTAACTAGGTAGCCGCCATTCCTTTCTTATATAGTTTCTTGAAAGTCTCGCTGCCTTTTTTAGAAGTGTTTTTTTCTAAACCGTCGTTAAGTTCCTAAAACCGGATTATCTCCAAATCTTTCTGAAAAGTTCAATTCAGAAAAGAAACTGGTTCAATTTCTTGAGAATTTCATATAAAACAAAAAACCGAGCAGGCTTTTTACAAGAATAATAGGCCGAAAATTCGAGATTTTTGATTTACTGATTTTCAAGAAGTCGGTCCCAAAATGCATTAAAAACTGAAGATAATGTTAAAAAAAAATCCACTATTCAATCAGGCCTGATTCAAGGAACTTCAAGATAGTTTTAAAAGTTTCGGCCCGATTTATTGTATGTTTTAGAAGCTCCGTGAGTCCTTGAAGAACTTCTCTACTCGATATCATCCATCTAACCCCCAATTTTCAGGATTTGAAACCATCAAACATCGTAGTTCGAAGTGATTGCACTCTCAAAATTCTCGATTTTGGTCTTGCTCGAACTGCCGTCGAAGCCTTTATGATGACCCCATATGTAGTAACTCGATACTATCGTGCACCAGAAGTCATTCTCGGGATGGGTTACAAAGAAAACGTTGATGTATGGTCAATTGGTTGTATATTTGGCGAGTTGATTCGGGGAAGAGTACTCTTCCCAGGCGGAGATCATATCGATCAATGGACACGGATTATTGAACAACTTGGCACTCCGGAAAGATCTTTCTTGGAGAGATTACAACCAACAGTTAGGAATTATGTTGAGAATCGACCGAGGTTTGTGAAGAACGTATGAGAGTTATGTGAATTGTGAAAATCTTTTCAGATACGCTGCTACACCGTTCGAGGTTCTATTCTCTGATAACATGTTCCCACCGGCAGCGGATTCTTCAAGACTCACAGCTGGACAGGCTCGCGATCTTCTCTCCAGGATGCTAGTTATCGATCCAGAGCGTCGAATCTCAGTCGATGATGCATTGAGACATCCATACGTTAATGTATGGTTCGATGAAGTTGAAGTGAGCCAAAAAGAGGCCGATCCCAAAATAAAATATTTTGAATTTCAGGTCTACGCGCCCCCTCCAATGCCATATGATCATAACCTTGATGTGGAACAAAATGTGGATTCATGGCGTGAGCACATTTTCCGCGAGCTGACCGATTATGCTCGAACACACGATATCTTCTCGTGTTGATTGAAAAATCGACGGGTCTTTTTTCGATCTTTATTTTTGAAAAATTTGCTCATTGAAAAATTGTTTCTTTTTTTTTGACGCCAGCTTTAAATGAAGATTTTTATTGATTTTATCGAGGACGCAATAGACCGTTTGTTGATTTAATTGATTATGTAATTCAAGTTTTCAGGTTCTTGAACGCGAAAATGGCAATCAAGAATAAAGTGCGGCATATCTTGAAACGTAACTTCATCAGGAAATCGGGAAAATTGTGTAGATCTAATGAGAGAGGCCAAAGGAATCGTAGTTAGGACTTAATGTTTCTTCGATTTCCGGACTTGTTTTGGAGTTATGTTACAGAGAAAAATGAATTGATCGGTAGTAAAAAAAAGAGTATGGAAAGTTGAAATAACGACTCTCCAAGTTCGACTCCACTCATGTCTCTGAAAACGAAGATAACTTCGCTTCTCATGTCACCTCAACCTCAAAATTTTATTTCTTATTGATATCAAAGTTTGGGTGATTGACTATTGAAGGTCTATGAGAACCTAGGTGACGCCACTCCAAAGAAAATAAAAATCAGTATATAAATCCTAAATGAGTACTGATTAGTCGTTCATGGTTTTACATATCTTGCCTATTATTAATAAATGTATTATATATTGATCTAGTCTTCTATATTCGTGATTCTAGATCTTATCCAAAAGGTGACAAATTCATTCCTAAAACCCCAGAATACATGACTTGCGACCACCTTTTTATTTTTTTCATTGTCTATGGACCATCTATCTATGACTTTTTTCACCTGCGGCCTCTTTTTTCCTGAAACCTTTCAATATTTACCGAAACACGTCGTGTACTCAAAAACTGGAATATTATGTTTTTTCTATCGCGACAATAGAATCTAGATGTGTATTTGAAACATTGTTTTAGGCGATACAATTTTCTTGATTCTATCTAAGTCCGAAAGGATTCATTAAATCATTTTTGTGTACATAAAAACAGGAATTTACACATAGAACAAATCAAACATTTTATATTAGCCGGGCTAGATAATCGAGGAATTGAATGCGGAGCATGAATTGGAGTAGAACAAGATGATAGTATTAGAGGCAAAGGAACTCGCATGGCTCGAATTGGTACATAATTTATTTTCGAATTTGCAAGGAACTTCACTATTTTCTTGAATGTAATCTCGGGATATTTTTTGTACTACTTTGAAAAAAGATTGGACGTTTTGAGACCCTTATTTTATTCTGGCTCCCACTAGAAAAAAAACTGAAACTACCGAAAAATCCATTGTTTTGTTGTGTTTCGATTATTTTAATCTCGAAAGATCTGTCTGCAACTACACATCTACTTATTTAGTCTATTTCTAGCAAATATATAACTCATAAAAATGACGATGATTAGTTTAAAATGTTTTTTAATGTGTATTCTAATATCCGATTATTTGGTTTATTCACTCTGTTAGAGAAATGTATTCATCTCACATTTAAATAGATGATCAGATCAAAATGTTGATCAAAGAACTAGACAGGAATAGATGACGTGTGGATAACTCCATCGCAAGAAATATGTTAGAACAAAATACTTGGAAGCAACATAATTTTACAGACTTTGATTTTGAAACATCGGATCCATTATAATGTTTTTCTATTTGTTTTTGTTCAATAAAAAGTGTGGGAAGACCTGTTTCAATTTTGTTGTTCAGATAATCTCAAGGATCTCAAAAAATTGATCCCCTACAGTATTATGAACGACATATTCATCTTTTTTTAAATAAAACAGATTTTAGATAACACTTTTCTTTTTCTCTCAGGAGTTCCGATACTTTGTTGAATGAATTGATAAATTTGAAAGCGTACAACAAATCAGAGTTGCTGCGGAAAAATACTTGTTGGAACTGAAGTAATAAATATATTGCTATTCTCTGAAATCTTCTAAATAAATACTCTCAACTTAATTTCCATAAATCAGGAATTTCATCCGATTTCAAAAACAACATAAACAAATCAAAATTCAGAAAGCTTTGGCAAGCCGAAATAGTTTCAACAACGTGATTTTTTTTTTATTTTTGGAAATGAAAACAAAAAAAAGTGAGACGAACCAAAACCATACTGTCTCTTGAGAAAACTTACAATTAGCACAGCAAAAACTGAGAGCCATGTTAAGGCTCGGCCAGAATGCCCATCCCTGCTTTTTTTCTCCATCTTCAAAACAAAACCATTCTCGATCACAGTATTCGTTGAAGGTGGGGTAAAGGGACCAGAGTTGCGCGGAATTCCGACTTCCGTCTTCCGACTTCCGCATTTTCAAAAAACCACTTCCGCGCAACTCTGAAAGGGACTCGGCAAGATACTCTTAAATGAAAGAGCACATTTTTTAAAGGTGAAATTTTTATTTGAAAAAGAAATTTGGAAACTTTCCGCGATGACGATTTGGAAAAAGAAAAATAACCGATAGGTTGAAAGTTTCCAAATTTATAACTTTTATCATGTTTTTCTCGAATACTAGTTTTTTCGGTGAAAAATCCTTCGAAGGTCTTACCTAAAAAAATGTGATATTTCATTTAAAAGTAACTTGCCCAGTCCTTTACCCCACCTTTAACTAAACTTGTCAGATTTTTGAAACCAATTGTTGAGGCCATGATGTACACTACTTCTTAATGACAAATTTCAAAAAGGTGAGGGGAAGACGTGAGGCGGAGACGCAGATAAAGTCGTCCCAAGAAAGATAAAAAATTATTTGCGTATACGTGAACTGATTTTCAAAAAGTGTACGCTTTTGTAAGGAAAAAATCAGAAATGAAACTTTTTATTTCGCCTTACAAGGGAAGTTCGCGAGCTGTTACTTTCAACTTTTTCTCAAAATTTGTATACTTATAGAGTTCTGCCTCCTGATCATCATGCTATATTTTTTATCCGCCGGAAAATTTTGGGAAAAAAAGTTATGAAAGATTAAAGTTATTTCATGACCATTTTCGAGGGAAAACATGAGGAATTTACCATTGAAAAATGTTCACGTGAGTACAAATTCATTTATTCCCTGTGATGCCCTTATTTTATAGCCGTTATGAATTGTAATGGGAAAATGTTCAAAAATTCATAACTTTTTTCACGAAAATTTCCGGTGGATAAAAAATACACCATGATGATCAGGAGGTCAAATTCTATAGGTGTACAAATTTTGAGAAAAAGTTGAAAGTAACAGCTCGCGAACCTCCCTTGTTAGCCTTTGTTTGAATATTCTAAAAATCGTTTAATTTCTTTCACTTTTTAGATGTTCTTCAAAATAGAGAGTTGCATCATTAACCGGATAATCTCAAATAGAATAAAAACTGTATGTATCTATCTATATTCGATATTTTGGTATAGAACAAATCAGATAGTAAGTGCTTAGTTGAAGTACTACGCTTTTTCGGAATCGGATACGTTTTCCTTCACATTTACGCGATAAGAAATAGGTTGGATGACAATTCGGAAAAAGCGCAGATCTATATAAGCGATTATTCACGGTCCGCCGTCCGTTTCTTTATCCTTTGTTTCAATTGAAAATGGCATTCAATCTCAAACGCGCATTTATATTTTTTACTATAATTGTGCTTATTTATGTGTTATTTGTGCCATCAACACCTTCGTTTGATGAAACAATTCCTATTGAAATTGTTGATGTAAAAAGGAGCAATACGCAGAAATTATCACTATCACATTCCTTTATTAATAGTGTTTATTATTACAAAAATTCGAAATCGTAAGTTTTTATTCCTTTAATATTTCAAACTAGACTAGTATTCTGCTTTGTCTAGCTTTGTTCAAATATTTTTTTACTGTTCCAGATATTAAATTTATTGATTTTTTGGTTTCCATTTAGGTTTCTTATTGATAATACGTTGTAACATTTTTTTCAGATTTGTTAGATTTTCAATGCGATGAAGAAAGTTTTTACAGAAATCAGTTTTATTTATAAATCAGATTTGTATTATTATGTCTGAGCTCCGCTAGCTATGTATTAGTAGTTGACATTGACAGATTGATGCTTAGTTTAATTGGAACTCGTCGATGGGTTTTTCTTGTTAGGTACAAAAATGTGCCTGTTTTTAGAACTATATTTAAAGGTAGGCAAACAGTTTCAAATAGAAGGACAATTCCGATATACATAGTGAAAGCCTTTGTGGATTTTTTAAAATCTAGTATTCAAGAAAAATAGGTTAGAAAATGGAAAATTGGAGATTGAAATGAAACCAACCAATATAATCGTGTGAATTTCCCAAACTAAAAAACTGGGGGTAAAATTTTCTTTATTACTAGATGTTCTGTAAACAGTTTCTTGTGGTTATACCATAGAAATGTGCTCTTTCATATTCAAGAGCTACTGTCCAATACGTTCAGTTCCACCTTTAGGTTGAAATTCGAATTTTCTAATAACACCAAGAGCTTGTACAGCAGAATCCAACTGATAAAAAAGAAACCCAAAAAATTCAACACGTTTGCTGTGAACGTAATATTTATAATTCAATAGATACCAGAAAAATTGGCAGGAAAAAAGTTATACTCAATGCTAAAAATTATATTGTCTGAAAGCAACATTTGAGATGTTCATACTAACAATCCGACTCGACAAAATGTTTTTCTTTAATTGAATTTAGTATAGCGTTACCACCAACTTGATCATTTTTTTTTCATTTCAGATTGGGTAAAAATGCTATAGCCATCGTGATGGCTTCTGATCAATGGAGTCTCGATATTGTCAACAAACCAATCACCATTGTTGGCAAAAATTCCACCACTGTTCATAGTTCGGAAACTCATAATCAGATGTATGTCTATCTCCCCTTTATATCCTTTTTCCTCCTTCTAAGTATCCTTTTTGCAGCGAAGGAATGCCTTCTTGTCGTTATATAACTACAGTAGCATTGACAAATACATTGGATGATCCGTCCAGTTTAGAAATTCATTCTCCGAACGGCGAAATTATGCAGGTATTTTCTAAAGATTATACAACATTTTTTGGGGAGATGTTAGAAGGAAACTTGATAGATCGTGACCCGATAAGCGGTGAAGAACTGTTGAGTGTTCCACTAGAAAAAACTCATAGTGCTACCTCCGTGAGAAAAGAGATTTGGGGATCAAAAAGAGAAATGAGAAAAAACAATACATCTTGGTAAAGACGAAACAACTTGGACCATAAAGATGATGTTCATCTTTTATTGATCTCAGGATTAGGCGTAATAGTATTACAACCTCAAGAGACTCTTTTCAAGAGGACTGGGAGTCTGAAAAAAAAACACCTATCCGCCTTATACCGTTTTTATTTTAAGACCAATTGATCTGAAAAGCGTAGAATTTTGCAAATTTTTCTAGCCAATCAAACAATTTAACTGGACTAACATGATCTGATTTTTGAAGCCGCAACTTCAGAAAAAAACGATGATTTTTCTTTTCTAAGTTGAACTTCTCAGTAATCCTGGAATTTTAGGAGCGGTAGTACTATAAAGCGCTTCAGTTATATGTGTGCTTTTAAACATGGCGGACTATTTCATTTTGAGTTATTTTCACATGAATTTCATTTTTAACATATTGTTAAGTGGCCATATGTCTGGGTCTGGGGTTTTTTTTTGTTTGATATCTTTGTTGTATTTATTTTTGTATCAAACATTTTGGACTCCCAATCATGATATGATTGAGGCTAAAAAGAAACTTTTTAAAAAATTAATAAAATTATAGAGTTGAACACAATGAGAAAATTAACTTGGTTGCTAACACAAAAAACGATTCATTTTTGATGATCCCTTATTTTTACTATTTCAGTTACCATTTAAAATGGCAAAAACAAGTGCTCCCAGCAGAGTTGTCATCTGTTTATCTCCTCAATTTGCCGCTGAACAATGGCAACTATTCATTATGCATGTACATGCTGCAAAACAATTTGGAGCTCATATGCACATTTATATAACATCAATCATTGAATCATACTACAAATTGATGAAAGAATATGAATCATATGGTTATGTTACTCTTGAACAATGGGTTCGTATGAAGTTCGCTGAACCAAAGAGCGCATATTTCGATGCAATGCCTCATGTTGAATGGAGAAATCAAGCTGGAGCACAAACTGATTGTTTGCTCAAATATAAAGAGGCTGTTGATTATATCGCATTCTTTGATATGGATGATATTTTATTCCCAAAATATGCGATGAATTATTGGGAAGAGTTCAATTATATGTTCAACATGCATCCCGAATCAACAGCATTGTATTATGGTCGAAGAGAACATGAATTTGTAAAACCATCCACTTTGGATGAATTCGATTTTATGGAAATTGTCGGAAGTTTGAAGTCGTCACCGACTGTGAAGTCCGGAAAAGTTGTGATCCGACCTGAGAACTATAATTCAACATGGATACATTTCAGTTGGAACGTGCCAAAAGAGAGCAGGTAATTCCCCTTTTTAAAAATCGTTCAGTTTTTTTTCTGTTACACGTATAGCCTTTTCTGAAAGTTGGTTAAAATCACCTTTTTTCAAAATGCATTTGATACTTTACTGTAGCTCCCGTTCTTCCGTACGAAACATTTCATAACTAGGATTTACCGATAACTTTCTATGAGACAAAGAAAGATAACGAAATAAACTTCACTTTGCAATAAAAACTGACTGAATGTAAATTATTAACGACTTAAAACAAATACTAAAAAGTTAAAAGTTAACGAATCATAATAGTACATCTGCAACAGTATTTTTTTACTTGCCTTTTCAACATATTCGTCAGAAATCACAGCTTGATCAAATACATTCTTCGTGAGAGAGAGAGAGAGAGAGAGAGAGAGAGAGAGAGAGAGAGAGAGTAGAACGTGAGAGTGAACACTGCCAATTTTTATTAAAAATTTAAGAAGATCGAGAGTTAGTCATCAACAATTTTCTATGAAACTTTATATAATTTGAGGCTAGAGGGCCGGAAAACGAGTTTGAATACTGTGTTTCCAAGCTAAAACGGCGATCAAGGGGATTAGAAGATCACATAAAACGAGAAGATCACATAAATTTATCTAACGTGATCTGGTTTTCTTTTCCTGTTGTGTTCTTTTTCTCTTTTTCGTGATCTTTCGATCTTTAGCGAAAATTCGCCAGTTTCGAACTACAGCCCCCAAACTGATTAGGAACCTTTTAAAGTGTTCCTGGTTCTATACTAATAGTTTAGAGGTACCTAGAAATTTAAGCTAACAAAGGAAATTCGCGAGCTCCTGCTTTAAACGTTTTCTTAAAATTTATATACTTAAAGCAACCCCTGAAGCTAAAAATCGATAACAAAAAAATTGATAAAACCTATTGAAAGTTGAAGTTAACACTGTTAAAATTAGGATCCCAAAATATGAAATCACAATATTTTAAGCGAAGAGAATTTCAGCCATTCGAATTTCGCATGGGAAACCAGATTTGTATTACCTCCTCAACACACGTTTTAAAAAGATGAAATTTTTTTTATTTTTTACGTGAACTTTTTCTCGTTGTCCACGGGTTTCTCTCCACATTTCCAAATAAAAAGTCGTCAGTTAAAATGTATGTGTCCAGAGTGTTGACACACTTTGTGCTGATTGTGCTGAGAAGAATTTTCAAAACGATTTTCGCCTTTTTTCGTTTTTGACTCAAACTTGACCATTTTTGAACTTTTCGTGATCATTTTTTGTTCGCAATAGAGAACACGTCATACGTTTAGTTTTTGTTATCGTTGATCATTAATACAGACATGCTTTTTAGCTTCAGGTGTTGCTTTAAAGAGTTTGGCTCTCTGATCATAATAAAGTATTTTTCATCCGCCGAAAATGTTTAAGAAAAAATGTATGAAACATCGAAGTTCTTTCATGACCATTTCCAAGTAAAAACGTACACGTGAGTACAAATTTAATTATTGTGAGGTTGAATTATGTAGACCATTCGAAGAGAAGCCAATATGGCCGAGAAAACCAGAAAGAAAGACAGTACATTTTGAAAAAGAAAAAAAAACAACAGAAAAAAAAAATGACATTTTTACAAACGTTTCTCAATTTGATCTGGAATTGTGTCTTGCAGCGATTGGATTACGGTTTTTTAGTAGTCGCCCATCCAAAAAAATTTTACGCCGATTTCTAATTTTTTCGCCTTCACGATAATGATTATAGGAAAGGCTCTTAAACATTAGCTTTCACTGGAAATTCTTCAAAATTATCTGAAATTTTTTATTTTATACCCTAACTAGTTGTTCAGGAATTTTCAGAAGAAAAAGTTACGCTTAAAAATTTATGTATACCCTAGAAAATTCTTCAATTTTTGTGACCCTGTAGGTAAACTTTTCTAGATGGCTATGTACGATTTTCTGCCATACATTTCACTGGGTGCTCAACTCTGACCCTTCTTCACACCCTTAGTCAGAACCTTTACTATTTTTTTTCAGATATGACGTTGAATCTCCCCATTTGGTGCATGTGCAAAGACCTATTCAAAAAGATAATGGAAACAAAAAAATCAAAGAACTTTGGAAAATGACGTTTGATCAATTGAATGAAACAATCCGCGCAGGCGATATCATCGCTCTTCAGAACGATTTTCGAGCGTAAGTCAAAGATTATGTTTAAGATAAAACTAGTTTCAAAATCCGGTGTAATTCAGGATGAAGAAGAAATCGCTCATTGAAACAGTCAAAGATAACTTGCCAAACGCCGATTTCTATTTGCCAATCGTTTTCAAATGTTATTATGATAACTTCTATAGTTGGGCATTTGACAAGAAACAAAAACCAGAAGGAACATGTCCAAATGCGGATGAATGTTATCTACCACAAAGAGCTGAATTCCCTTGTATACATTCTGATGCAATTTATCATTCTGGTCCGAAAATGACACCATTTAGTTATCACTATGCCGAGGATATGTTTTGGTCAGATAAAATAGGATGTTATCAATAAGTTGTTTTTTGAGTTTTTTGTTGAACGTGTATATTTTTGGACACTTTAATAATAAATACAATAATCAATTTGTGATTCAATCAACAAAAAAAAATGGGCATGAAAATTAGCGAAAAGATAAAGCACTTTAAATTCCTTGCGCCCCAAATGTGTCAACACCGAACACTGTTCCATTATAGTCATCTTCCTGCAACAAAAAAGTAGATGTCTTCAAAGATAAAGTATTCTTACACTGTCTAGGCCTAAGTCAACAATATGGCCTTGCATAACATTCTCGAAGTCTTCGATTTTCTCGAGGTCGTCGTCAGATAAACTTGCAGTGAGTTTGTCGAGCTGAAAACGGGAAAGTATCTAGAAAAATGGAAGTTTGGACTATCTGGAGAGACTTTTTTTCTTGTTTCAGGGAATGGTATTTTTTCCTACAATATTTTTTTTTTTAAATATATGAGGGTTTGATAAAAATCAGGTTTGTACATATGTGGTTCAATCAATTTTTGAACGCTGATCAACCTCGCGCAATTTTCTTTTCTTTTTTTGAAAACAATTTATCAGTCAAGTTATATAGAGAAAAAAACAACGAGTTATTTAAAAATCCAAATACTGGAAGTTCTTCTGACAAATTATAGGGTTTTGTCTTCTATACTTCATGTTTCCGATTTACTTTCTAATAGGTTCGTAGTTGAAATTTCTCATTTCAAACAAAATGCACAAAAGATGGAATGAAATACAGAAAGAAATAACGTGAAAAAATTATTCTTTTTTTTCAGAACTAGGGGGATAAATAGCAGATAAACTACATACATTTTTGAGTAATCCTGTATTTTTTCAGTTTCGCAGCAGCTGCGACAAGCCTGAGTCAAAAGACGTAGGCTTGCGTCAAGAGGAAACAATTCCGCAACCGCTGAAAAGTCTATGATTTCCATCGAGAAGTTTTGAAGTTCGAAGGTTACGTCTGAAAACATAGCTCCTGTCTGAAACTACGAATTTCCTCAAAATGCCATTGGTTTTATAGAGATCCCTGCAAATCATGAATAGGAAAGGCGTGTTGAAGGATATATAAAACAAGAGATAATTTCGAAAATGTCGTTTGAAATAAGAAATATTTTAACATAGTCCTCATTTTATTTTTTATCTATAGTTTTTCTGGTTTCTCATTGATTTGAAACAAATACATGGATTTCTGTTTCAACAAATGTATACATTGAACTTGGACCACTGTTATTGCTATATGAATATCTATACGAAACTTTTTTTTGGATTTGTTATATGCTAGAATATAGCTCAAAAACTCTCGAAATGGCAGACATTTTTGTTTTTGTTTCCTCCTCCTTTCTCAATGTTTCGACTCACCTCTTCTTTTTGCTGATCTTCGCTCATTTTCTTGAAAGTTTCAGTCGATACCAAGTTCTCAATTTGCTCCGTTATATTTTTGATCTTAAAAATCGATTTGATATTCATTTTTTTCCAGTACACTACTAACCTTTTCATCTGCTTCCACATATTCTTGTGCATATGAATCTAATTCTATAGCTTTTTCGTATTTTTCCAGAGCCAATTCTCTTGCTGTATCATTATCAAAGTTGTCGTAAATAGTTGTATTGATAATTTCAAGTTTTCGAGATTTATCCAAACTTTGATCATGAATAATGGTATCTGTATCACTGACATTTCCGATTTTCAAACCTTCCAATTCTGTTCCATTTTCTTCAGAAGAAATCGACGAATCAAATGAATCAGATGATTCAGAAGATGAGAATGCTGAAAAAAAGTAACTCTATGTGAAGAAATATCAAAAATTCTACCTTTAGCCTCAACTTTCGATACAAAAAATAAAAATAGAATTACGAATATTTTGTGAGTCATTTTTTGAAATAAAATGACACAATCATGTACACAGTGGGTAATCGTTGTTTTTGGGGCAAAGGATAAAATTGGACAAAAAACTAGTTTTTTATAGTATCATGACTTACTTTTTATTGTGTGCACATAAATTCAAACGGTTCACAAAAAAACTTTGAACAATGTTCATGACCAATATAAAGCAAGAAGGTCATAAACAATATCCGGAACGGACAATGAAAATTACGTGTTTCTAGTTTTTAGCATCAAATAATTTCCGACTTGACTACGAAAATGACTTATGAAATTGTGAGAAATACGCAATTTGTTGAAAATCAGTACACAATCTGGCATCATGAAAAACATATTTCAATTTAAAAATAACACACAATTAATAGCAGAGCTGCGTGCTTCAAATCATGTTGGCTATCTACACCCCTTCCCGTTGAGCTCTTCTAAACATTCTAGTATGTTTCCTGTTTTTTTTGTCGATCTTACTTTGTCCTTCATAACCCCAATACTCATTTTTCGGATGTACTTTTCAAAAACCATTCTAAAGATCATGGCTGATCTAAAAAACTCCCATTCCATTATGTGTCAAAGTAATAAAACAAACATTCATCATGAATATCATTGTAGATCGTCTCAGATAAACTTTTCGCATTCACAAAAATGCGCAAGTATCCTAAACTGTTTTTCACATTATTACTATTTTCGTTGTTGATCTTTCTAACTATTTTTCCTCAATTGTATAACTTCTGGCAATCTGTGAAAATCAAGTTCAATTCAGATGCTTTTATTTATTCCGTGTACTATTATCCCAATTCGAAATCGTGAGTTCAAGCGGCTCTCAAGATCAAAATGAGAAATTTTAGACTAGGTGAAAATGCCATAGCTATAAATATGGTTATCAATCAAAATGCATTTTTCCACCCGGAAAAGTTGAATATCAAACTTGTTGGGTCAAATGAGACACATTATGAACTGTTCAATGGAAGAATACAAGTGTAAGGTTGTTTGTTCAATGATGAAGAAGTTTCATAGAAGTATAATGGGACACACCTAAAAATATTTTCTGTTTTGATGAGAATATCACATGGCGAATTGAATGGCCAATTAAAAACACGAAAAAATAGACTACTTCAATTTTTAAGAGTCATGAACTTTCAAAAATACTATTCTGTACATATAATATATTTTTGAAAAATATAAATCAATATGAAAAACAATATCTTGTCCATTTTCAACGGGAAAGTGGTCACTAGATTTGATCCCCGCTAGCCAGAAAAACAACATTGTGCACATAAAAATTACTGTATATCACTAAACACAGCAACAAAAAAAAGATTTTTCGTTCAGGAAAGTGCCGTTGCGTACTTTTAAAGTCCGAAAACACTTTTTTTTCAAAAAGGGGAGGAGTTGGTCCCTGTGTGAGGAGCTGGCGATTTTTCCGCACACAATGTGGTGTTGTGCACAGTTTTTCTACAGCAATTTTTTTATTTTTTGTGTTTTTTTTTTGGCTGAATTTTCTCAAAATTCGTTGATTTTAGCGCGGAAAAAGAAGAACATACTTGAATTCATATAAACAGACCTAATATCAATAAAAACTGTATAGATAGAACACAAAAAGTTATTTTTTCCACTGTTTCTGCCAACTTTCCTGCAACTTTTTGTATTTCTCCTACCAGGTCGTAAAATGTGTGCAGAATACATTTTACGATTCTCACTAACTTCACATAATTTTTTTTTGTGCTCGATGGTCTGTTTAACACTTAACTAGGAAGTAAAAAAATTAAAACACAATTTTGAATTTCGCGAAATTGTGTGCAAACACCGACTCAAATATTTGAGGAAAAAATAAATACATTTTTTTGTGACTGTGTAAAATGACTGAATACATATGTAATTTTTCCAGTGATGGTATCGATGTGTGCAGTTATATAACGACTGTGCTTGTTGCAAATACTATGCCCAATCTGAAAACATTGCGAATCCTCTCCGATGACAATTCTATTTCGCTTCCTATCAAACACCCAAAGTCACACTCTCCTTCTTCCGTCATCATTTGTATTTCTCCTCAATTTGTCGCTGAGCAATGGCAATTATTTCTTCTCCAAGTTCATGTTATTCGCAGGTTCCAAGGTCATCCTCATTTGTATATTACTAGTATGATTGACACGTTTTTCAAACTTGTCTCAGAATATGAAAAACTAGAATATGTCACAATAGATTATTGGAATCGTATCAAGTTCTATGGAGATTCCGAGCCTATGAGACATGTTGAATGGAGAAATCAAGCTGGAGCACAAACAGATTGTCTTTTACAATACAAAGAAGTCGCTGAATACATTGCATTTTTCGATCTGGATGATGTTCTTATTCCTTCACATCATTCAACATATCTTCAAGAATTCAACTTTCAATTTTCTTCAGATTTATCAAAGAGTTATTTATTTTATAAGCGAAAAGTACACAACTTCAAGAAAATGAAACATTTTTCTTTCGATGAACTCGTGTTGGAAGAGGATACGAAGATTGATATGGGAAAAAGTGTGGTCAACCCAAGGAGATTCAATTCTACCTGGATTCACTTCAGCTGGAATGTGGACTTTTCAACAGGGTAAGTTGTTGATGTTCTGTAGTCAGACAAAATCTGGGTTACAGAGGGTCTGAGTAAAAAATAGAGCAGATCCGAATTAGTGGGTAAGCCAAGTTTGGCCAAAAGTTCAGATAGGGACTAGTGAAACATCCCTTTTTAAAAATTAACGTTTTGTTTTTTTTTTAAATCAAAACATGGCATGTGGGAGTTATTTTCTGACATCTAGGTTTACGTCATACCTGAATCTCAAAACACCCCACGTTTATTTTGATACTGAAAATATATTTCATTGCTATTTTGTATTGCGACAAGCATACTAATTTTCAATTTCCTATGATCCGTGAACATATATAGTGTTTTTTCCAGTTATAGGAAAAATCAGGTCAAATTAATCTGAGCCGCAATATGAAACTATGAGCTTTTCCATTTAAACAGCAAGATATATTGTTGCACGTATGTATACATATAGTTCAACTATAGTTCAAACTCAATATAGTCAACTTATAACGAATTATCAGATACATCAAAAGTTTGTATAATGCTGTAATTATAGTCATAGCCCATCTTGAAATAGTCGTTTTGCCCCAATTTTTTCATATTTTTTGTGGCCAGTTTTGTAACACTTTACCAAAAAACATAAGAACCTGAAAATGTTCACATTTGAAACAAAACTTTTTTCCAAGAGCATTGGCTCTTTTTCAATGTATGAATCTGACAAGGGATGTTCAACAACTCCCCATCTTAACTTTTGACGAAACTTGGTAGACAAACTAATTTGAACCCCCTGATCAAAAACGTGTATTCAACTTCTTTCCTTCGGCCCTCTGAAAAAAGTTATACACCAAAAAGTTCCCAAAACAATGCTAAATTCCTTTGCAAAAAAGATAAAAATTAAATAAATTCAAAAACGTGAACATTTTGTTTTTTTTTGTGTATTTGATAAAGGAGTTTTATTAGTGTTAAAACCATGGGATTTTAAAACTTTTTTCAGAGAACCAAAGGAAAAAAGTAAAAAACGAGACGTTGATCAGCGGGTTCAAATTAGTAGGTATACCAAGTCTCGTCAAAAGTTAAGATGAGTTACTAGAAACATTTCCCGAACACAATTTTGGAAAAAAAAAGATGGCACAATTTAAGTGAAAATTTTTAGTGCTAGTTTTTTTGATATTCGGTATTACAGCAAATGATGTTTGCTGTAAGTACAGCTATATTTGATAAAAGTCAATATTCTTACATTCGATAATTGTCCATATTTATATATGATGCCAATTTATTGTATTTCTATACAGTTTTATGAAGATAATATTTTTTATGATGTAATCTTCCAAAAAATATAACTAATGTGATGTTCGGGAAAAGGATAGAGAACACCTGTAACATCCTACATCATTTATTTTTTTCTAAATCTTTTCGGTGAAAAAAAAGTGTTCAGAGTATTGGAACCGAAAAAAACAGTCCCTGTAGTTTCTAAAATCACAAAAAAAAATGGTTTTTCAGAGTTAATGTTGAGAATGAATACATCAAACACATTTTAGTCACCGAAAACTCATCCACACTTGCAAAGCCTCTACGAGACTCGAATATTCTTCAGAAGGACTTCACTAGGTAATTTAATTTTGACAATCTTCAAAACATGAAAACAACGTCTTCAGAGTCCATCAAGACTTCCAATCTAACATTCTACCAAATGATTTTTATTTCAACATAATTCGTCGATGTTACAATGATATTTACTATAAAAAAGGATTCATTCAAGGCAAACTCAATTCAAAATGTTTGAATCCAGAAGAATGTGAATATCCACAAGTGGACGGGATAAAGTGTATCCATGCAGGTGCACAATATTTCAGTGGGCCAAAAATGGAACCAATTACATTTCATTGGATAGATAAGCAATTTTGGAATTTAACTTATGGGTGCTACCCATGATTTTATGTATAAATATTTTGACCTGATGAAAAGTATTATTTACATTATTGTTGATTTTACACACGTCGAGCCCTTATCAGAATAAAAACTTATGTGATTGTTCTTCGA
Organism: Caenorhabditis sp. 38 MB-2015; assembly: GCA_900536415.3. Taxonomy (NCBI): domain Eukaryota; kingdom Metazoa; phylum Nematoda; class Chromadorea; order Rhabditida; family Rhabditidae; genus Caenorhabditis; species Caenorhabditis quiockensis. The sequence goes on along the minus strand of LR549234.1, from coordinate 68,230 downwards.
ACAACTCTTGAAGGCGCGGAATTTTTTGTGACTATTTCAAAAAAAAAAGTGAAGAATGAAAGCAAATGTAGCACGAAAAATAGAAAAGAAGAAATATAAATACCTGTGGATAAATAATTCAGGAAAATTTTGAGAAAAATGAGACATGCGAATCGAATGAAACAGGTGAGAGACGACAAAAAAGTGCGCGGAAGTTGCCATTATTCTTCACCTATTTTTGACGGTTTAATAGGTTCTTGACTCTGATAAATTGATAGCACCTTGTAGTATTTCGATCTTCCTATTATTGATGTCATTGAGTCGATTTCTTCTCATGAACAATTTGGGAATATAGTATACTCTTTTATTTGTGAAAAAAAAATTTTGTGAGAAAAATTTAATACCCGAACAAAAATAGTATTTACATTGTTTTAGAAGCTACACACGTCGAGCCCTTATAACAATCGGAACAGGCGTTATTGATCTTCGAACAATTCTAGAAGGCGCGGCGATTTGGCGGGAAAATGGGTGTGGCGAGGTGGCAACGTGGTTTTGTGTAGGGGCGACAGCTTGGGCGGAGGACTGGCGAATGTCAGATGACTCAGTGACAGCATCAGATGAGGCCAATGTGAAGAGTGTTATAAGAATGGCGATGACCAGGGATCTCATCTGGAAAATAGACAAATTTCGAAGTAAATAAATATGAAAAAAACGAATGTAAGAAAAGAGACGAGAGAAGAAATATAAATACCTGTTAATGAATAATTCAGAAAATTTTGAGAAAAATGAGACATGCGAATCGAATGAATGAATGAATGACTTGCCATTCATCTCCGCCCATTTTAGACATTAATAAATCTTGATACAAACCTTCTTTTTTTTGAGCTATCACTGACATCAAACAATGATAAAAAAATGAAGAGAAATAAATCTGTTTTATACACAATCAGTCTCATGAGAAGTATTGTGCAAATAAAAGTAACTTCTACAGACACATTCTAGTGTTTGTCTCTGTTATTTACAGTCCAAAAGAAAACATAACAAAAATAGATGGAAAAAAAGAAGTACTTTTGATAAGTAAAGTAGTTAGTTGTTATGTGTATGTGTGTTGTGTGGCAAAATGATGAATCGGTTCGGTTTCGCAAAAATACTAATAATAATAAATTATATCACGTTATTACTTTTTGTAATTTGTATGACCTGCCTACCTTCCCATTTGTCTTCGTTCACAGATGCGCAAAAAGTTCTCAGGTTAAGTAGTACTTTTAGTAAGTGAAGTATATTTGTAAAAAGGAAAAAGGGTACAAATAAATAATGGTAGTAATAATAATATGACTTTTAGAGACTATTTCGTTACTTTTTGCAGTCATTGTCGTCGAAAAATCCGGTCTAGGTAATTGACGCTTTCAACTTTTTTTTCTGCCTTGAAAATAATGAAATATGATGTGATAAAGTTTTGAAGGGGAAAAAATGATTTATTGGTTCATTTGGAAAAGGGTAAGAAAAAAAATACTCAACAGAACTTCCACATCTGAATCAAGTATTCTGAAATCAGGTTAAAACTATAGTACCAAAAACAGGCTCAAAATGAAGCAGAATTGTGTTCTACTGAATCCAGAGGAAAAAATAACGGGAATCATTAAATTATATGTTATCTAGAAACCGTAGAAGTGCTCAAATGGATATTCCAAGACCAAAATCACGACTAAAACTTGCAGATTCCGGATAATCACCGGAATGAGTTTTTTGGCCTGAACCATAAATTTCGAAGTCCGTCTGAAATGAATCTTAATAATAAAATTTATGTTAACTAAATGATGATGGGGATTCGAAAATTGTTCAATTTAGAAACATAGATATGATTAAGGGCATTTTTTGGATGTCCAGATTTTTATCAGCTTAACTTGTAAGCATTTTTCTACTATATCAGGCTGGTAATTTTCATTCAGACTTTTGAACATTTAAAAAAACCAAGTCTACTTTATACCGAATAATCACAAACATTGTATTAACACGGAAGTGCTCTTATTTTTCAATATGCCAAAACCAGATTCGGACGAAAATTCTCTAGAAACCGGATAAAAATAAAGCCTTTTTCTAGCTATTGGTTTGTTTTTTTTTTCTCGAAGAAACAAAAACAAAGAAAATGCATGGAATTGTTGAAAAACGAGATCTCAAAAAATCACTAGATAACTTCGCCTTTGATTTTCTCAGAAATCGGAAAAGAGATTGTTGACTGTAGGAATATGTATGTTTCAAAGAATTAATTGGTAGAAGAAAAAAGTTAGTTTGGAAACTTATATAAGGCCGATGAAAGTGAACACGATAATTGGTCAGAAAGGTCAAACCTTTGGTGGACATTTTAATACGTTCAAAATATATATGGAAACGGAAATACTATTGGTCAAAATGAAAGTAACATGGAAAATAAACATATGTATAAACATACATAATTTACTACCGCCACTCTACTTAAAACCACTTCAATTTGACACATAAATAATTTCGAACATTTCGGGTCAACTTTTTAGAAAGAGGAAAAAGGGGGAAAAGAGTAATGGAATATAATAACTAGATTGGTCATTTGTGACAGATTTTGACAGCTGGTTAGGCGGACAAATAATGGATAGATATTGAATATATATCCCAAGTACTTTTTGGTGTCAAATTTCGCGCACGGGAGAATAAATGAAACATTTTCTTGTTGTAAGAAGAAATAAAATGTTTATATTAAATATGCAAAGTAGTGTTATTTATTTATTTTTCCTTTCACAAATGTCATTTTCAGATTGAAATCTTTACAGGTTTTTTTTTCCAATTAGATTTCTAATTTATTACATTTTGCAACAAGAACATAACCAGAAGTGTTAGAAAGCTTTCATCGAAAAAAAACAAATGATGAGACCCATCAAAAAGTGCATTCATGAATCAAATATGAAGGAGAGAGACCAGCAGTTTTTTTTTGGTTGGATGGATTTTTCCGGGAAAATGGAATATTGGTAAACAAAATGAAATTCGATCGGTATGAGAATCAGGATAAAAAGCATGGAGGGATAAATAAAAAAAGAAAGGTTCCACCGAGATTTGAACTCGGGTCGCAGGATTCAAAGTCCTGAGTGCTAACCGCTACACCATGGAACCGATGTTTGCTTGCCGTTTGATTTCTAATATAAACATTATGCGATGTTATTGATTATTTGTTTTTCTTGTGGGGAGTTCGAATGAGTTTTGATTCTTTTTGCACATATTTTATTGAGAACTTTTGAACCGTCGGTTTGTTCTCGGAATTAAAAAAAAGAGTTTGCTTTTTATCAGAGAAAAAAAGGGATTGAAGTTCATGAATTTTTAGTTCTCACAATTATTCATTTTCATTCACGGTGAATTATTTTCTTGAAAAAAAGGAATAAACGAAATTTAAAAAATATATTTCAGATGAAGGAAAAAATCTTCACAGCTTCATCAAAACACAGTAAACCCACAGTTCTTCGCTTCAAGACCAAATATGGATTTTCCGATTTCGAAAATTCAGCCAATGTTATGTTAGCATCCAAGAAGTAACGAAAAAGAAAAGAAGAAGTAAATTGAATAACCCACCAAAAAAATTTGTCACTTCTCCCATTCTAATGAACCCTTCCCTCTTTTCCTATCTCTTTCCCTTCTCATTTACTCCTCCACAACCACTTATATCACGGCAAGTTTCCCGTTGGTAGGCATCATCCGTTGTGGTCTAGTGGTTAGGATTTATGGCTCTCACCCATAAGGCCGGGGTTCGATTCCCCGCAACGGAATAAAGTTTTTTCTTTTTTTTCTTCACCTGTTTTGTTTATTTTTAAAACTGTTCTATCTGACTTAATTATGATGTGAAGTTTTTTTTTTCTATTTTCCTTTGTAAACACTTTCGATTGTTTTTTCCTATCAGATAATACTAAATATGTCACTATAAGAATAGAGAATGACTGTAGTTCGCCCTCGAAGAGATCGAACGGAAGTAGGATTTCTGACACTTAAAAGTGTATTTGTCTACGAATCCAATCAAGTTGGCTACACACGTTGATCAATGGAGCGCATTTCCTCCCTTGAATATGAATAAGAATCAAAACAACAAAAATCGCCACATTCAAAGTTGAAGTTCAAAAATAGTCGTCATCTTTCATTCTTTTCCGACTACGTGGGTTCCTTTTATTTTTCCCTTGTTGTCCAAATTCAATTTTCCCCTCAAAATAAAGCCACTCTTTGACCTACAGTATATTCTTTTTATTTCTTTGTTGTGTTCCAGTTTGAATATTATGGAGTTGTTTTGAAAAATGAACAAAATAATAAAAAATTTCATTTGGAAAATTGACATTCAGAAGGAGAAACGCATATTTTCGTTGTTTTGTGAATGAATGGAGAAAAAGACAAAAAGCCAAACACCAAGAAATCCGAGATAAGGAAAAAGAGCACAAAACCATGAAAACTTGGGCGTTCAATCACCATCATCATCCATTTTCGACCCGAAATAACTTGGCTGAAAAAATAAAAAACTTTTTTTTTTCTATTTCAATATTTGCAAATATTCTATTATTCATTTCATAAGAATAACTTGTTCTGTTTTGTTTTTTGCATAGAACAAAAAAATATGAATAATTGATTACGTCAGTTCCACATGGTATTTCATCCAATTATTCATTGTCTCCTCCTGTTATCTTCTTCTTTTTTTTCGAAATTCAATTTTGTTTTTGACAACTTTATCTTGTCTACAAATCCGTCGATGTTTTGTGAATCCACTTGTGACAAAATAATTCAATTATTCATTCTTTGCCTTTTTTGCAGACAAAAACTTTGTACTCTTTTGTTGTTTTGTTTTCTTGTAGATTTATGATTTATTTTTTCTCTTTTTTTTCTAATTTCCTGACTTCTGATTGTTTTTTCTTATTTCTTATTGTTGAGTCTAAATTTATCGATAGGAAAAGCAGATTACTGTAGTACTGAGTATTTCAGTCTATATTTTGTGCCTAAAAAATAAAGATTAAATTAAGACCTTCAAAACCTCTGTGGGCTCTAGGGCTCAATTTCGAGCCGGTCTTGCAGATGATGTTTTGGAAAAAACAGCGTGTAAACTTAAATAGTGAAGTGAAATTTATCAGTTTTTCAACAAAATCAATATTCGATAGATTTTTGGCAACCTCGTGATCTAATTGTGCAAATCGCAATGTCTGATGCGCAGTTTTCAACTCAAAAGTTCCTCAAAAAAAACCCTTTGAAAATCATTTATCTTTCAGAAAGTAGCCAATGAGAGTGAGAAAAGCATCTAACAAGAAAACAAAACACGTTAGCAATAGAGCACTAATTTTCACATTCACATCTTCTTTTTTTCTGGAAATACCAGGCGGTTATAAAAAACTATTGGAGACATTTAAAAGGAACATGCTAATTGGTATATCATGTGTGTTATTTTCTTTGTCTGTTGTTTTCCTTCGATCATCTGAAAAGGTATACCTCACACAGCTCCAATAACAATGAAAAAAGTTGCAAAACGATGTTTATCATTCTCCGAACCGTGGGATTGTCTAATTTTTCCTAGAAAACCACAAAAAAAGAGTCAAAAACAGCCCGTGGTTGCAATTAGTGAGTTGAGTTTTTCACTTTTAATGAGACACTCATCACTTGAGCGTAGAATAAAATAGGCCGTCAGTTTATTTCAAGTACTATGTTGCCAATTTCAAAATTTTTCTGAGATTTTCAGACAATTTTTGTCTGTTTATTTATTTAGGAAAATTAGATATTCACAGGAAAACTGAATGTGAAAACAAAATAATAAAAGGTGACACTTCCTGGTTGAGATTTCACAATTTTATAATGAAACTCATTTTGCATACAATGACAAATTATATCATCGAAACATGCACATCAAATCTGTAACAAAAAAACTAAAAATATATACAAGAAACCATTAGCAACTGATATCTAAATAGCAATTATAAGAAACTGAAAATCATTTTTTTTGTCGATATAAATCCTGTCTACGAAAGATGCTGAAGCAGTTTTCCAAATAGATTTTCAATGATTCTATATCTAATTTCAGTGGAGTTTCAAAATTTGAAAGCAGCAATTTTTAAAAGGTTAGTCAACCATGTTATTATATCTCAACCCACTCAAAAGGTTTCTAACAATTCTATAGTCTTAATGCGCACAAGTTTCTTCCCGCGACCAAAAAAACTAGAAAAATCATTAATGGGACCTCCTGAAAATACGATAGTGACTGAATTGAACAGCTAAATTTGGGGTTTCCAGGGCCACTAGTGTTTGTAAAGAAACACCATACATTAAGATCGATATCAATAAAAATTGGCAAAGCCTGTTAGGAACTGAAGTTAACACTGTAAAAAATAGCATCCCGGTATATGAAATCACAATAATTTCCGAGAGTCGAGTTTCAGTCGTTTGAACTTGAGTTTGAAAATACTAACTCATAGCCACGTTTTGAGAATCTGAATAAGTTTTATATTTTACGTGTATTTTTATTTTAAGGTCTCTATACAAACTTTGTTGTTCTGATTTCAAAAAGTTCACGTATAAATGCATTGTTTTTAAACATGAATGATATGAGTATGTTTTTTTAAAATTCAAACGACTTAAAACTAGGTTCAGGGGTCATGACTGTAATTTTATAGACACCCCGATTTTGAATCTCAAATTGAAGTCTCTCATTTTTCTACTTTTTCTCATATACATTTTTTGTCGTGTTCCCCTTTCAAATCATCATAATTTATTCCTAATAAGTTTCCATTACAAATCAGTTTTTTTTATAGTTTGAAATCTATATTTCTTTTAGATAGAAACAATGTCTTTTCTTTTTCAAACCCCTAAAAAGTTTAGCTTATTTTGACTGATTCAATCTCTGAGTACATGTTACTCTTCCGATTAAAAAAAAAACAATATTTTTTTTTTTTTTTCGTTTCCAGTCCTTCTGAAAAATAGATTTGTGCGATTCGATGCGAAAACAAAAACAATGCTCAGCAGAGAAAAGCAAGAGCTCTCAAATTCGACACCGCAAAAATTTGACACTTTTCAACGAGAAATATAATTTTTTTGGTTGGACTTTTCTTATTTTCGAATCAATTTATGGTTATTTCGCCACCCTCGCATATGTTTCTGTCATTTTTTTCAAAGAAGAGATGACGTCTTCTGCTCCTTCCACTTTTTCCTTTGAGCGTAATAAAAACCGAACCATTTTGAATATACATAAACTTTGCCAATTTTTCTGACCAAAAACCTATTTATTTCTTTTCAGCATCAAAAAAGTGGCCAATTTAAATTGGTTTTTTCGGGGGTGTGAAAAAGAACCTGGTCCTTTTCCTCTTCATTTCTTCTGATGTACTTCTTCTTCTTCTTCTTCTACTTCTTCCACCTAAATTTTTAGAATTGTTACTTGAATCAGAAGTCCACCTAGGAATACAATTCCTTCTTATTCCGGAATTCTTTGATCTTTTTTTTGTTCTTCTCAATAACAAACATCACGGAAAAAAGTTGGGCGTGGCCTCGACTCCGCCCACTTTTTTGCCTGGCAAGGTCCTAATATTGTCGGATGCGAAAATATTATTTCACAAATTTCTTTTTCATTATTTTCTTTTTCTTCTTCTTCTTTGTGGGTATTTCTTGGTTGGTGAGAATAAAGTTACATCTCCTTTAAAGTATATCTCCTTGTCTGTCTGAAAAAAGTGACATGTAAATTAAATTCGAGAAAAAGAGATTCCCTGTTTCACAAAAAAAGGATTTCATTTCGGAGAGATGTTTGATATCCGCGTGAATTGGATTATTTTAGCGAGAAATACATAACTCCAGAAAAATCGAGAAAATTTTTTTGACGAGTCCAAAAATAACAAGATTGTTTATTTTTTCTCCCGACCATCAACGTTTTTTGTTGGAAAGCAGAGAGTCTGTTTGATATATTTAGAAAACTATCGAAATGGGTTCAAAGTGAGTTTCATGGGCGTGGAGATAATAGAGCCCGCGAGTAACCAATTTTCTGGATATAGGGTATGATTTAGGGTATAACGGATATTGCTAACTCACTATGACTTTACTTCAATCCAATTTCGGCTTTAAAAAAAAACTCAGAGGATATGAATTCGGACCTGAAATATTAGGTTCGGAAGTGCAAAAGTACCCTTTCATTTACGCCGATGATAGAAATTGGACCCTCTTCTCCATCCCACTTTTCGGCACTTCCAAGTTGATACTTGTTTATAAACAACTTACTTGTCCTTACTCATTTTTCCTCATTTTATAGGAAAAATAATGAAGTTCGAATTTCATAACGTTCCGTTCCTAGAGCCTAGTCCAGTACAGTTACAAACAGGGAATACAGTTACAAACCCAAAAACCCCGAGTTTTGAACCAGGGTCGATTCCGATGATCCGATCGAGAAAGAGATTTTTGAACAGAAATTCCGAAAGTTCCAATTCATAAGCTGCTTAAGTCTCATTTTTTAATGTTGGCCTTTTTCATGGGAAAAATACCATGAAGTTCAGGAATTGAAATTTCTTTGGCCTCAGTCTAAAAATAGAACCCCAAAATGGACTCAATGGAAGTAAAAGATCATGTCCAACGACGTCAGCTAATATAATGACCAAATCATTAGTTTCTATACAAAAACAATTTTCACCTGAATGATTTCCTAATTAGAAGAAAACGTGAACTTTTTCAATTCCTTTTTTTCACGAAACTTGTCGAAAATAGCACATCAGTTCAAAATCGATGAGTCAGCAGCCTGAAGCGAAGCCCAATATCCCAAAAAGTTTAGTGTTTTCTTAAAGCAACACCCTGAGCTAGAATCGATACCAATAAAAATGAACAAAACATATTGGAAACTGAAGATCCACAGCCTATGAATGAATCATGAAATATTGAACTCAAAAATATTAGGATTTCATATTTTGGGATTCAAATTCAGTTTCCAATCGGTTTCGTCAATTTTTCTTTGTATAGATTTTTTAGCGTGGGATGTTGCTTTAAAAAGTTTGTTTTTTCTTCATATGCTCCAAATCGTAAATATTTGGACCACGTCAGATGCACGTGGACCACACAAACATATATCTTATTTTGAACCCTCTAAGTCCACGCAAATAGAAATGAACCAAAAATATTTTTCAAAAAAAGTGCAAAAACCCCGGGGGTTCTCTCCTCCCTTTTGTGTTCACAACTTGTTTTTTCCTTTTTCTGGTAATTTTTGGAGCCTTACGTTTGAAATGCTGAATAGTTTCTAGAAGAAACCTTGAATTATTCAAACCTTTTTTTTTTGTTTTTGTCTCAACTCATAATTCATTCGAAACCTCATGATGATTCTCTATAATTGTTTGAGTACAAATATTATAATTTGTACTTGTCTCAATTTTTTTTGTTTAATTTTTTGCTCCGAAAAAAATTCGTGATTTGACATTTTGTATGGTGTTATTAATTAGAATATTTTTTTCATATTTTTTGTGAGATGAAAAAAATAATATTTTAGAAAATGATAAATAAAAAACAGAGATGTTAAGGTGTAAATTCTGACTTCTCATCCAATGAGAATTTGTTTTTCAATTTTTTATCAAGCTATCAATTTCAGTACACCCCTTTCAAAATTTGTTCTCTACCTATTCTCAAGAGGTGTCATTATTTATTTCTCAAAATATTCCTTTTTATTTCTTTCCTACTATGAATAATATGTTCCAATATTTGAAATCCAGGTAAACATTTGCACTAGCCTATTTATTTTCCAATTTTGTTTTTCAAATAAACGAGAGGAAAAAAAAAACTAATCTTTTTGCGAGCAATATTTTTTTCCTATCCAGCATGAAAAATAATTAGTTCTATTTTCGCATTCTCCAAATAAAAAACAAACACTAAAAAGCGAACGCTCTGTTGCTGAATTTCAATTCGTTTCAGAATCATGACTCTGCAAGATGCACAAACTCGATTGACTCCCGATTCTCCGGCGACCACTGCCAAATCAATGTCATTGACACAAGTGGAGAGACAGATTATATGTGCGACATGGGAAAAGGCTTCGTCGCAATGTGATATTGGGTGTGAATTGGTGGCGAGGTTGTTGAATGATAATCGAACGAGGTTCAGAGCACTTCTCGGTAAGTTGGATTATGATTTTTGTAGCTCTAGATTGACCTGAATATTTGGTCGTTGGTAGCAATAAATAATTAGGTTACTGGAACCGATAAGAACTGGCTAAAAATATTGTAGCTCATGGAACGTATGCTAGAATCAAATCGGGTCAGGAGTTCCCAGTTTTGTGCATCTTGAAACGACAGATGTGGATTATTCCAGTTTTTGTGAAACATTGCGTTCAATAAAGTGCTAAGCTTGAGGAATGTTATTCAGATTTTTGTTTTCGTGTTACATCTGGATACTCTCGGGCGTCTTAATCAAGCCCAAACCTGGTCCGAATGGCTCTCAGGGCCGGCCTGAATGAACCTTTTCTTGATATGTGCGATTTATGAATTCCACGTTCCTTATAAGTCATTTTTGATTGATCGGGTCCGTTTCAAAATTTTTAATTTGACGATTTCATTATTTAGGTTTATAATTTAGGGTTTTCTTCACCAGGCCATTGAGACCGGAATTCCATTTTTAGACTACTGGGTCAAGATACTAAATGGAAGATACTGAGAAGTATTTCAAAGAAATCAAAAAAGATCTCCGAATGGACCAAAAAGAAATTATTGTTTTGAACTTCCTTTTAATTTTGGGGTTCAATATTGAGTTCAATCTAAGAAACAATTCTTTATGATAATCTTTCAAACTCTTGATACCTATCTGACTCCACCTAGTTATCCAATACGTGTATAACACGCAGTTTTTCTGATGTTATACGCCCCCTTGTTTCACTAATTTACTAATCCTCTATTTACTCATCAAACACATTCATTCATCCAGCCTGTTGTCTATAATCATCATTCATAAGTCGTGTGGCTGGGATAAAAAAAAGAGCATTCACAAATTAGCATAACTCCCAAGCGGTTTTATAATCGTATTCATGAAAATATGTAATTGCCATAGAAACGAGCAGCTATACATATGTCGGTCGAAATGAGGGTAATCCTCAGGTGGCTTCCTCCTCCTACATACCTTTGTTTTGTGAGTATACATATATATATATATATGTAGGTTAGCTCTCACATGATCGATAAAAAGATAAGAAAACGGACTGAATTAATAGTTTGAAGGATTTAAATAGAGATAAATAAGGAATCAAAAGTGTTTGGAATCAAACCATGTCAATAAAATTGTGCCCTTTTTTTCAAAATAAAAATTAGTTAATAAAAAACACATCTGTTCGTGTAGTTTTTCCGGACAACTTTTTGTGCCTTAAGAGTATGTTGCAAAGGCTTCAAATTTCGAATCATCTGACTATTGGAAAAAATATTCAGTAAAAAAACATGAGTAACTTTTTGTTGGATCAAATTCTAATTTGTTATGAGGCTAAAAACATGTCTGAACCAGACCTAAAAATTGCAATTTCATCATCATGTTAATATTATTTTGCTTGGTGACGTCATCAGGGATTCTGGGTTTCTAAAAATCCTATTAGGGTCCGGAAATATAGTCCAAAATTTGAAAAAAAATTGCCTAAATAGGACTCTTAATGAAACATCAGACTCGATTCTGTTTGGTCAAAGCTCACCAGAAATGACATACGTAGGCTGTTCGAAAAAAAATTACACTGAAAGATCTCAGATATTGAAAACGAAAAAAAAATCGAATATTCGAAAGACCTATTGTCATGCTAGTTTTGATAGAACATCGAGAAAATCAAGGTAGATAAAGGATGATTGTTCACGGTTCGATTCAGGAACCCACCGCTCAACAACTAGGTCATTGCACCATGAGAATCATAGATAAAAAGTCGACAAAAATACAATTTTTTTGAAATTGTGAATTCTCAGAAAAAACTGTTCAGTAGTTATACATAGATATCAGTTTTTTATCGTGAGAATCAATTAATCATACTTGATTATTTTTTTCTGCAAGTTGTAGAGATTACAGAAAATGATTTTGCACTCTCATCATAATCTCTGTTTTTTATTCAGAATGTAAATCTGGCAACTTCCTTGGTTCAACAACCTACACAGTCGAAGATGTCAATGAAATGAAACGTGCTCGAAGTGTCGCCGATGGTGTGAACAGCTTCTTCAACAAGGTCATCTCAAAATTAATGGATGACGACTACATCGAACAGATTCGAGATTTGTCTCTTCAATTGGGAGCAATGCATTTTAGAATGAAGGTTTGGTTCCAGGTAAGAAACACTTCTGAATCTAGAAACCTATCAATTATTTTTAGGCTGAGAACTGGCTCTGTGTGAAGAATTGTCTTCTGGATTCGGTTGTGACTGCTCTCCTTAAAGACAATAAGAATGGATATGTTATATGTGGAGGTGTGAAACGAGTTCAAACTGTTGAGAAAAATATCACAACTGCATGGTTCAAATTTGTGCAATTCATAATTCAGAATATGAAGAAAGGATTTCTTGCCGAAGCGTTGAATGCGGATAGTAACAATCGAACTGCAAAAGAATGTCCATCCCCATCTGGAACAAGTTGTACAAGAAGTATTTGAGAAAATCTTCAAAAAACATGTACATTCACAAACTATTTTTATGATATTTTGAATTATCTTGATTATGTTTCGTTGAAATCTCTGCAAAATCTGACTACCTACGGGTCGATTTTTGATCTCTGTCTAATTTTTCATTGTTTTTTTCTAGTTTTATACCGCTAATAAGTTTTTCTCTGTTTTTTGTTTATGCAAAATAAGGAAATGTAGAGAATATTGAAAATTTCAGGTGAAAGCTCAAAGGGAATATTTTTAAGGTCTGGCAGAGGGGTCCAATGGGGTCATTGAAACAGGAACTGTGCCTGATTGTAGAGTGGCTTTTAGTAAATTATGTGGTCTGTTGTTGATCAATTTTTTTGATTAATTTCTTTCCTTTATGTCAATTTTCTATTGTCAACAGGGTTTCAATTTCTATTATGATGTTATGAAAAACCGGGTTCTGACTTGGCCAAATTAGCTTTCTCATAATCTGAAAGGTCCTGGCGTTACCGGTAAGAAACGTCATAATGCTCAAATTGGCAGCTGATTCAGTTTTGAACTCCAATAAATGAACATGATTAGTCGCAAACTACTAATAAAATCATAAACCTAACAAGTATTAGGTAATGTGCTAGATAGGGTAAATTTCTCTCCTGGAAACTCCTAGATAACTTGCAATGAAATCAAAAATTACATCACATTCAGCAAAGTTTCATTATTTTCATTATGAGAAAACTACCCAAACAATTGACTGAAAAAAAAATGAATAAAAAACGTGAAATTTGTTTTTCATGTTTGGAATTTTTTTTTGGAGGACTCTCAAGATTTGAAATCACATATTCACTTTAAGATTTTTGATGGAAATAGGTATTTTCACACTTGATTACCAAAAATTTACGTCCTAGTCCCACACATTTTGTACAGAATTTTTCCCTTTCTCACAAAAATCAGAACTGAAACTTCAGCTTTAGGAAAGTCGCTTCGCAAAAATAAAAACCAGCATGTTAATCAGCGTGAAAAAAAACCTTTGAATAAGAGTTTTTTTTTTTTGAACTTGTAATTTTCCAGGCGAGACATTTATTACTTGCGAAATAAAACTACATTTTCAGATTCCAAATACCAAATCAAAAAATAAGTGAAAAGCGAGACAATTAGAATGAGCAATTCCAAGATAATTATTCTCCGAAAAATCCAGCAAATGTTCTTTTCAATTGTCCCATAGTGTCATCAACATATGAGATTGATTCTCGAGAAGGAGCACGTGGGATTGGTGGAGGGGCCGAATATGAGGAGTATTCTCGAATGTGCGGTTCAATGTTTTGATGAGATGAACTCTGTTGAATTGGATGAGGGTTAGAATGATGTGGTGGTTGTGGGAGCTGATGTTGGTGATGTTGTTGTGGTTTTGATGCGGAAGGCTGAGGAGGCAAGTTGTGATGCTGTTTGGTCCCATTCTCAACTGCTTGTTGTTGTCCCTGTTGTTGTGGTTGTTTTGGACCAATAAGTGCGCGGAGTAAGAAACTAGCCGCGCGACGATCATCTTCTCCTGATTCACCAAAATAGGCTGGAAATCAAACTTTAACTTCAGCAAATATATCCATGCCAAACTCACAAATGACGTCATTCACATCATGCACGAATTCTCGTCCCTCTTTTGAAACTAGAATATCAATAGAGCATATTTGCATATGTCCAACATGATCGATAATTGCTTGAATGTATTTTTTATGTCTCTCATTTGTGTTGATTTGTTCAAGAACACTTGAGCCGACATTACTTTTCCAGTGTTTACAAATTCCGCGGCGGATAAAAGTTTTGTACTCGTGGCCGATTTTTTGGATGTGCAAATCGTATTTGGCATCGACGTATGGCTGAACTTCAACCTGAAAAAAAATGATTTTATAAGGAAGCTGCTTTTGGGTCCCATTATTTACCTCAGTATCTCCTTTTGCCATTATTTGCAACATTCCTTCTACATCACATAATTCTTCATGAGAATTCACTTTGATTTTTCCAATCCCTTGAAACCCTTCGTTCACCGATATAACCATCGGATAAGTCACGGCTTCACTATGCTGCTGAAAATTCTCTGTTTAATTTCTATTCTGCCTTAAATCACAACTCACAAATTTGTGGAAATGAGGATAATGAATGATTGGGAGCATTGGTATCGATGCTCCATCTGGTAGAGTTATTTTCTTCAGTTGCTTCTTCAAATTATTTTTGTCTAAAAACGCGACAGCAGATGTGTGCGAGTTGAGAAACGGTATATGCGCGGCGATAAATGCTCGAACTATTGTCTTGAGTTGAGCACATCGAGTTGCTCCGGCTCCGATAAAAACAGCCGCCGGTGTAAATGTTCGAACATCTCGGCCAACTTGGTTCAATTCGACTACACATGATTTTTCCGTGCACATCACGTCGAGTTCGTCAATGTCACCTTGTTCAACGCGGATGGGAAATTCAGCAGCGTGGTTTCGGAAATATTTTGACCTGAAAAAATTAAATAATAGTTACTAACAATAAAATTCTTCAACAGGTCGGTTTCTCAAGATAAATTTGGTCTCATGTTTCTTTTATGAATTTCAAAATAATATCTTTTAATTCTGAAACCCTAAATCGAGTCATCTACATGGGAATCGAAATTTCTCCTTAATCAGAATTTATAAATTTAACCTTTCTAATTGTATCAACTAAACTAGATCGCAACTATCGGTCCAAAAAAACTTTCCAAACAGTACCTTTTTGAGTCGTTTTTTTTTTCAAAATAGCAATTCACGAAAATTCGTTCATCAGACTTTTTACTTTTGAAATTTTGTTTACAAAACGTTGTTTTTGAAGTAACACTTTTAAAAAACTATGGAAAAATCAACCTGATCCGATACCACGTGATTTCTCATATTTTCCTATCATATTTGTCGCTTAATGATGATCATTAATCAAAAAGAAACCTAAAATGCTAAAATGATTCCAATAAAATATATGTAACATTAGAAGAATCGTCTTAATTCTCATGACTCGAAACGTCATTTGATTATCATTTCTTTCATAATAAACTCACCAATCAACATGATGCGAATCAATAACCAACAACACCTTTGCATCTTTCATAGCCGGTTCCCCTCTACTCCGATCGTGATTCAATGATCTTTCCAATGCCGCAGCCAATGATTCCCTCGTTTTTGCTGGAGAAGTTGGAGCACTGCAAATAATTTAGTTATCTCTTCGTTTTTTGTTGGATTTTCGGAGGACATATGTAATTAGTTGAACAAAACAAAATTGCTTTTCTTTTGTTTTTTTTTGTGGGACTTCTAAAAAAAGAAACTATAATTAATGGGCGAAAAACTGAAAGAAATTGGAGATAAAAAAATCCATATTTTCTTAGAGAAAAATAAAAAGAAGCCAGACGTTTTTGTGAATGCACTTTTCATGATACAATTTCACCTGACAACAATTTTGAAAAAACTACCGCAAAAGTGCATATTATCTTGAGGTGTACTGTACTTTAAACTACTGAGAAATTGTTTGAACAACTGAACTTCTGACTTAACACGGATAACGAAAATATGCATTTTTGTTCAAAATAAGCCTTCTTCACAAATCAAATCTTATCGTATTGTCAGTGAAAAATAGAATGCACAAGAAAAATAACTGAAATCCTACAAGACAGAAATTCATAAACAACTAGTGTATAATTTTCTATTTTTGGTCTCTTGTAGATGTATTGAAAATCATAGAGATCAAGACTTGATATTTAAAGCCACGGTAATTGGGATGCGACCTTTTATTAAACGGCTTCTCAAGAAAATATTATTCGATAATGAGCACTTTCCTATTTTTGTTGAATCGGGCCTGAGCTGCTTTGTACGCTTGTGTGTTTTTAGCTGAAGAGACAGCAGCTGCGTTAATTTATGTCACGATGGGCGCAGTAAGGAGTGAGCAACCTGGCCTAAACTTGTTCATCAGATATTTTTTCGCTCTACCTAGCTTTTGAACCAACACAGCTTTCCAAACATGGTTCCGGTTCTGAATGTGTAATTTTCTCATTTTTAAAAATGAATATTTTGGTTGGTTCATGACTTTTTTTTCATTTAATAAACTAAACGTGTAAGTTTTGTGAGAGAAGTGATTTTTTGAACTGAAAAATGATCGGAAAAAACACAAAGGTTGGTATCGATAAGGGTGATGCAGAGCTGTTGAAATTGGCAAAATGTGGGCTCCAGATAGCCAAGATAGAAATGCCCACTCCATCTCACCCAGTTTGAGAAATGACAAGATAAACGGGGGTGGGCTGGGCTTTCCCAGGCGGGAAATATAATTCCAGAAACATAGAGAGAAGTTCACGTTGTTTATTTTTTTTCTGACGTATTTATCGTTTTTTGTTCATTTCATGAAAAATTTTTCCCATTTAAACTGGGAAGCCCATCTGGGGTACATTCCACTTCAACACCTCTGGGGTGATGTTTAATTTCAAAAAAAAAAAAAAAAAATGGCTGGCCATGTAAATAATTTTGAGTAATGATCATGAGCAGGCCAGCCTTGATCACCATTTTTAACCAGTTTTCCCACTCTTTATCGCATATGCAAGCCTGTTAATTTTTTTTCTAAATATGTCTACATAATTTTTACCTATTTTTATAAAACATCTCCATTGTTTTTTTACTGTTTATCAAAAATGAACCCAACTTCACCAACCAATATTGTTATTCAAAGTGTGTATTTTTTTATTTTTTCAGCTGCCTAACTTTCAGTAATTTTGGACTTTACTTGAGAAATACGATTTGAAAATATTCCTCATAACCAGACACATTCAACGATGTCAGAAAAATATGAAATTCTTGTTTTTATGCCATAATTTTTCTATGTTTCAAAAGTGTTCAAATTTTCTAACGTTTTATTTTCTGAACGTATTTTCAATTTCAAACTTTAAATAAATGAACATCCATTCTAAATACTCAAATTCTCATTTCAAAAAATTCAACCAACCTTATTGTATTTGATACTTTATTGGCAATCGAGTGAAATGAAAAAGACGATGGAGGGCCATTCACATCATCCATCGGTTCTCCCTCATCCTCCGAAAATGAGAATTTTCTCTTGAAAAAATTCATTCTGGAAAAAAAAACAATATTTAATTTCAGCTTTTTTTCTTATCTTTCAATTTCAAACTTTAAAACAAAAAATTTAAAATATGCATGTGTTTTCTTTTTTTTTTTGAATACGAAAACGAGCAAAAAAGTAGAAAGAAGACGTATATAGATGAAAAACGACGATAGATAAAGAGCTGAAGAGACGTAGAGAAATAGACGAGAGTTAATGGAGGGAACGAGAGACTTAGACAGTTAGAGGGAGAGAAAAAGGAATTCGGGTTCGAAATAAATGGTGAAAAAAAGAGAGGGTGGATAAAAAAGAAAAAGAATATGGATTTGGGAATTTGAAGTGCATGTTTTCTAAGATGTAGGTTCTTTTTCAATGATTATTTGATTTTGAAAAAAAAATAACTTGACATTATAATCAGCAGAGAATAATGCTTGTTATTTATAATCATTGTTGGCAGGGAATTAAGAGTGATTAAATAATTTAAGAGCCTACATGGTCTGAACTGTCTTCAGGGCCTGTTTGTAAACTGTTATGAGAGCCAATTCTGGACTCTATTCAGGACCTTTTCTGGCCGTATTCAGGTTTGATTCCGGGCACTATTCAGGGCCGATTTTAGACCCTTATAAAGGTCGATTCTGGACCTTATTCAGGTTTGATTCTAAATCCTATAGAGGCTTAATTTTAAACCGCACGTAGGCCTATTTCTGGATCTTATTCAGAGCCGATTCCACACCCTGATCTGGTCTAATTTACTCCAAAAATATTAACAGTGACTTTATGGAACATTCAGCCAAATGAGAATTAATGAGACTCTTCGGTCTTTTTGCTGCTCGTTCTTCTTCGGAATACTCTTCTATTTCTGAACTTGTAACGCCAATTCGAAACCAGAAAAATGATAGGCAACACAATTTCCGGCGATTGATTGACACAATAGTAGAGCTTGAGAATGAGACGATTTGTGACAGCGCAATAAAACTCGGCGTAACACGAACACAGCTGGAAATTTATATTTGGGGATAAAAAGAAGAATAAGGAGAAAAAGAGCAATTACCAGGTTGAGAATAATCGATGAGTAAAGATGGATGGCGGAGCTTTGCGAACCAATCTGACTCGTCTTGTTTTTTGGCATTTTTTTGAAATGGAAATAGAGAGCAACATAGCAAAATACGGTGAGCAGTGGGAAGATTTGAAGAGCTCTCCAAATCTTCTGTAAATAATATGGATTTTGAAAGGTTTTTGTTAGATTCAATTTCGTTCAGTTTGATGAAAGTTTTAAAAATTTTTATAATTTTCACAATGGAGGTTCTTGGTTCCAACTTTTCCTAAAAATTTATACACTTATGTAGTTAGATCTCCTCTTCATCATGATATATATTTTGACTTGTCGAAAATAATTGTGAAAAAGTTATGAGAGATCAAATTTGTTTCATTGTCTATTTCAATTCTCTCTTCCTAACACTTTGAAAATTTTTGATTTACAAATTTCTGATTCTCTCATTTTTACTCAATATTTTGTTTGATAGAGCGAAATTTTTTTTGTATGAAAAACAAGTTCATGATTAGTGCGCATTAAAAAAAAACAAACAAAACGCCCAAGCAGTCATTAACAGTCAAGTTTTAGAACAACACAAAAATCTATTAGTTTCGAAAAATGAAGGTTCTCTGAACTGGATACAAATTTGGAATATGAACCGGGTGAGTAACGATTTTTGAATTTGGATTTTCCTGGTTATCAACTTCAACTTTAACATTTTCTGTGCTTTAGTTTTTACCTGAGCTGAACAAGGTTTTCTGATTTTAATTTTATTTTTTGTTTTTAATTCTGAAGATTTTCCCGCCATAAATCTCCTGTTTTATCCCATCATCTCACTCTATCAGTCATATTCTCAGACGAATCAAAGAATCCAAGTCCATCAATCCATGATCGTGATATTCTTTGTGTCACAATTAAACCAACATTGATCACCGTCGAAAATATCAAAGCAATTGTGGCCCAGAAAATATATCTTTGTGGATCAAAGATAAATTCCATCAGAGGTCGTTTGATAAATGATAGACAACGATTCAAAGCCATCAAAAAGATTAGAATGTTCTTGAAGGTGTCAACTATGAAATCAGCGATCATGGACACCTGGGTTAAATCTGGCAAGGTCCCAGGAGTTACAAAGAATTCACAATTGTTGATGTAGATGAGGAAAAATGACCTGATGATAATTGCAATAGCCAGGAGTATATGCATTTTGAAAAATGAACTGGATTTATGTAATCCCTGAATAACTACTGTAACTATGAATACTACTTGAACGACGAAATTAACTATAGTCACACCCCATTGATAATAATTAGAAAATGCTGATTGCATTATCTTGGACATCATACTCGAATCCGGTGAAGAAAGCTCATCGAATTGTGTTGAATTGAAGACGAAAGACATTTTCGCGGAACAACAGAGCAGAAACGAAAAGGTTTATGCAATCTAGTCATGAGTTTAGTGATTATATATACGCCTGGAACTTGTAATTTAATTCTGTTTTTGCGAAAATTGGAAATAATAACTTGTGATATATGGAAAGCGTTTTAGATGTATGTGATGAAAATGATACATTGATCAAAACTAAAGAACGATCAGAAATGAGAACGTTTCAGGAAAATCAATGCTTTCTGAAAAAACTGGAAATATCCGGCATTTTTCTGTTTGACGATGAAAAATCATAGTATTTTGCAGGTGTGAGCATTTTGTCGTCAACATGCTTTCAACATGATTCACGTTCAAAAAGTTATTTTTGGCCTGTTTGTGCTCATCAGTTGCGAATATTTAGTTAGTCGGACAACTTTGCAGTTTTGAAAAACAGACTTGATCCTTATTGATACCGATATTGTTATACACTTTGACTATTTCGAAAACGTGTATCCCAAAAACTGCCACGTTCAGTTCACATGTAATGAAAAGGTAATCTTTTCATGTCTGAAATAACGTTCTTTTTCTATCCAATTCAACTTTGCACACTTTTGGAACTCGATAACCTGATCAACACCCTGTTTTTTTACCAGAGGATTTAATGAAAATGTAGATATTTTCACTGTATCTACTATACAAAATAATTAATGAAAACTGAAAGAAATTTCAAAAAAGAAATGTATTGTATCTCATGTGAACAAGATCAGCTGATTTTAATGAAAATTTTCAATGATTTCCAAACGTCAAGAATTCATAGCTTCTCTCTCAAAAAAAATGTAGGAAAAAAAATACAATTCTATACATATGTCTGCAAATTTCAAGAAAAACCTGAATCGTCGACTAGTTGAACCTCCCTCGTGAACCATGTCGGCTGCAAAGCCATTTTGAGCAAAAAAAAACTAATGACTTTGAGGTTGAGGCTAGGTCAGATTTCCAGCTCCTTTGATTCATTTCCTCAATTGACAGAGCTTTTTCATCATGTAATTTCAGACTAATTGTTTTTTGAAACGTTCTAGTTTATCGAAACAGCCGCCTGGATCGATAGTCACCTAATTTCTCGATTTTTCACTCAAAAGTTCAAAAAAAAGTCAAGAGCAGTTCATGACTTTGAGCATTCTACTTTCTTCAATCATCATAGGAAATCTAAACTCAAAGAGAAATTGTGTTCAAAAAACTTTTTGAATAACCAATACAGGTAAGATTTTCGTACCCTTCCAACTTATTTATCAGATCATAAATCTTCAAGATATCTGTTCACTGATCCATAATCGTTCAAAGTTCTCAAGTTTTAACTTCAGCGACATTTTTAAAACCCTCAATTTTTATTTATCATCAAAAAAATGCTCAAGAATAATTATAGACTCATGATTTTTTGAAAACCGAAAAACATTTTCTGATCGTTGCAGGACCATTCCACAACCCTTTAATTAGTCCATTCCAATACAAAAATGGCATCAAATATCGTTTCATGAGGAAAGCAATGTATCTGAAAAAAGTGGGATAGGCGTTTGCAGGTGGTAGAAACTAACGATGGTTTAGACTGGTCGAATGGAAATGTTTCAAATGCTCCTTGAGGATTGAATTCGGCCAGAATCACACGATTTGTAGAGACCACAAGAGGACAAGAGGCATATCCATCGTACTGAAAATTAGAGACTTTTTGAAGTTTTTGGATGGGTGGAAAAATTTTGGGAATTCATATTAAAAGTTTACAACTTTTTTTGTTAATCTGTTTCGTTCGTCGAAAATTGGATATGTCGGAAAACAATTCATAAGTTGATTTTTGCTGCTAGATATATAATTGTAAATAAAAAAGTTCAGTTCCTATTCAAAATCAAAGAAACACACTACTAATTAGGTAATGTTGAGAAATATTGAGTTGACTACGTCAGCCTATATAATTTTGCAAAAATCTGTTCCTTATTTAGGTTAGGTCTCGAAAAATCACAAACCAACACAAAAATTCAAGAATCCATTTTGTGTTGTTTGTTTTGTTGACTAATAATTTTCCCTTATGTTCTCTTCGAAAATCAAATTCGTCAAAAATGATCCAGTTTTTGTTGGAATTTAGTTTTTTTTTTGTAAGTGGATGAATAAATAAATAAATATATTTTTGACAGAAAAAAATTAGTGAACAATTGTTCTGCAAAAATGACGCGAATATTTTCTTCCTGTTTGGAATTCAATTTCCAAACAATGGAATGTGCATTCAATTTTGGTAAGAGCATTATTGTTGCAAAAATATAACCTGAATATAAAAACCTCCGCCCTTTTAGTAATATAACATACCTCGGCTGTGAGTTCGGTCTTTCCAGCAATTGCTTCTTTCAAATTCTTTCCAACAGTTTTCAAATGTGATGAAACTGCGGCTGCTGTTTTTGCATTTGCTGTATTCATACAATCACCAACACCGAAAACATTTCCAAACTTTGTCGATCGCAATGTTTTCGGATTCACATCCAAGAATCCTGTCTTCTCATCTGCCAATTCCGATTCCCTCAATACTTTCGGAGCACTACACGGAGGTCCAATATGGAGCAAGGAATATTGTATCTCTTCGATTTTTCCAGGTTCATCGAGCAACTCGAAAATAGCCAATTTTTGTTGTGATTTGATTTCGATCAAATTACGTCTAGTTCTGACGTCGATGTCTTTTTCTTTAGCCACTTTTTCGAGTGATTTCAAATATTTTTCGATTCCGAATAATTTTGGAAGACTGGTCGAAAAAACTATTTTTGCATTTTGTCGGATTCCGCGTTCTCGAAGAATTGAATCAGAGATATAGCAAGCCTGAAAAATAGAAAAAGTGAGGTGTTGATCAGAAAAAAAATTCTGAATCAGTTTTTTTCAAAACGTTCCTGACTATCAAGCCTTTGAACAGTTATTGACTGTTAAGCATAATTTTCAATCGAGACAATCAAAATTGATTTGTAGAAAAATGTTCACGAAAAAGTTTACCTGTTTCACAATTTAGCAGGGGTGGGCAATATGGCCTGGCCTCACCCTGGCTCTCAGGTTTTTTCTCGCTCACCCTGGCTTTTGAGCCACCCTGGCTTTCCAGGCTGGCCTCAGGTGAGAAATGTTGGCTTTTTATTCGTTTCAATTTTCATTTTTGAAAATGTGAAAAGTTCACGTTTATATTTTAAAATTATCAAAATAATGATTTTTTCTGCTTCGGAAAGACCGTCCATTCAAAAAAAAACACGTCATTCTTGCCAAATACTCATTTTCAACTGTTTTTTTTAGAAATGAGAAATTAGTTGGCTTACCAGGTGAGCCACCCTGGAAAATCAACCTGAGCAAGCCAACCATGGCTTTTTTGAACGTGAGCCACCTGAGGCCACCCTGAGGCCATATTGCCCACCCCTGCAATTTAGTAAGGAAGTAAAATGTTCTAAAATAAGTTGTGGTCCCGTAGGACAACATACATGTATATTCACAATTTATGTGGCCCTTCTCCGAAGTAGCCAATGATTATTCATGGTTTGTTAAAAAATGTGCAAAAATATTTGTATTAAATCTGATCCACGTTTCAGAATTGGAGAACTAAGATGTTCAAGAAAAATGCAATTCTTCAACTAACCTTTTGTGTAGCACCCGGACACTTAATAGGCGTATTAGGGTGTGTGAACAACGCCGTTCCCTCTCTAAACTTCCTAACTTCATCATATGTTTTCTTTGTATACTTTGGATGATAATTCGAGCAAACTCCTGGTGTATCCAATGCCTCAACTGCTCCTTTTATCAAATCAAATCTCAATTCCATACCCATTGCCACGACCAGAAAATCATAACTAACTTCATCACCAGATCTTGAAAAGAATTCGTTTAGCTGTTAGAAAACCTTCAGAGACTTACTTCAATACAACTTTATTATCTCTCGGTGCAAATTTTACCACTTTATCCTTCACCCAAATTGTGTTTTTTGGTATCAAATCCACTTGGTTTCTTGTATTCTCTTCAAGAGTCATTAGTCCACCTCCAACCAATGTGAAACCCGGTTGATAGTAATGTTTCTCATGCGGTTCGATAATTCCAACCGGTCCATGTTGGTAGAATTTCGAGGCAGTTCCAAGTCCCCCAGCTCCCCCGCCAACTATCAGAAGTTTTAAGTGTTGAGATGCTTTAAAAATGCAAAAAATAATAAAATAAAATCAATACTCAAAAATAAAACAACAAACCTGCCACCAAATTCGTCAATTTCATTAGCGCATCAATGAAAAAAAAGAAGTATAATCAAAGTTTTCCCTTTCTTCTAACCCAAATAAAAATTTCAAAAGTCACGTCTTCATTTTACACTTTAAACGATAAAGAAAAAAAAACAGGAAAATTAATGAGAAGTTGGCATATTGCCAAATGAAAAGGTGCCAACACCAGCCCCAATTTCTTTGCCATTTACGACGACTTTTCGACCTTGCCAATTGACTGATGATTTTTGACCTTTGACCGTTCCAGGCTGAAAAAAAATGAGAAAAAATAAAGATTTTTCACGGGATAAAAGTACCTTGAAATTAGCAGTATCAGATTTTTTGTCATTTCTTGTGTTCAAGTCAACCAAATCATGATCATTTTTGTCGCCAGTTCTGAAAATTTTTGAGTGAATTTGATAGTGTGAAAAAAACGGGGTTCTTACTTGAGGGTGGCTCCAACGGTTTGAACTGCAACAATTTTTGGTTGGTGTGAACTGGAAAAAATAATAGTCACTATAGAAAAGTATTTAGAGTGATCAAAAATATAGTTTTTGTAGGAGATCATAAAAATTAAATTCAAAACATATATTTTCATTTTTTTGAGAAACTGTTTACCCTTCTTGGATGGTCAGTTATCCTCATGGTATGGGAAAAACATTTCCGAAAAGGATTTTTTGAAAAGTAACTTTTGTAACAGAGAGTTTCATACTGAAGAAACTGTTTTTGGACGATTTCGAACCAAGTTTTGACGATATAATCAACACTATATGAAGGTTTGTCCACTACTATTCTGACACTATTTCGACCACCAAAAAAATTCGTTAGTGATTTTAAAAATGTACTTTTTAGTTTCCTATTCACTACAGCTTTTGACCCGATTTGGTCAGTCCTGTTCCAACTCAGGAAATCCATAATATTTGAAGAATGAAGCTCGAAATAGGAATACAAAACTAGTTCTTCGAATCGTTGAGCACTGTTTTGTTTGTATATAGAAACGTATATTATAATTTTTAGGGTTCGATTTAAAAAAAAATTCAGAATTCAGTTTTGCCCTACTACAAAAAATTGTACTTTCAAAAGAACTCGATGTTTTTTCTTGAATCTGAAATACGTGTTCATTGAATATCCATGAGCCTGAGTGACGGGATTCTTGCCAACTCACACTTCCATGGTCTTCGTTTTCGTCGCACTTTTCATCATCTCAGCTGGCATCATTGGTCTTCCCGAATCTCCTCCACTCATATCCTCCACTCCAATAACTCTTCCAATCCCATGACCTGATTGGCGTCGAGCTCTACTCATCACTTGATTCGGATTAAACATAAAAACATGTGTGACAATTTTCGAATTTGTTCCATTGATTTTTCTCGATCCACCATCAATCAACTGCCATCCTTTAGGGAGTTCTACATTTCCAATTTTAGTGACTCCTTCCGGCTGAGCCGGTTTCTTTGATGCCTCTTCGAAACCTGATGGGAGTGGAATTTTATCACAATCCGGTTGTCCCAAAATTCCACAAGTCTGCAAATTTATTTGAAAATATAAACAACTATAAACAACCAACCGTCTCCCGATAAAAAACCGATGATCCATGTGACAAACATTGATATTTGATATTATCAAGGACCACAGATTCTCCAAGTTTCAAAGGTTTCATACCCTCTTTCATATTGCAACCTAAAACCGGAGAACATGGTCATGAAGTAGATCTACATAGATTCCTTACCTTCCATCGAGTATACTCCATAATCCTGGCATTTATACCTCAAATGTCCGATTTCAAACTCCTCTCCTTGTTTGTAAGTCTTTCCATTTTTATGACACTCCTTTGGCAGAGAATTCAATGCGCTCAAAATATCCACAGATTCTCCAGTTACCTCAGTTTTCTGTTGTTCGGTCAATAAAATCAAGGTTGACAAAAATAGAAATACCAGCAGCATTTCTCACAACTCGTTTTTGTCTTACTATTTACTAACCTTTTTTAAATAGTAAAAATTGATACAATCTTTATACATACTCGTTTTCAACAAAAAAAGGCGGGAAGACAGAAAAACCGTATCAATGAGCGGGCAAAATAATAATAATAATAATGAAGGGAAGGGTTAATTTAACATAAATCGACGATGTATCACATTGTTGTCATGGATTACTTTGTTGCGAATATTTGGTGGAGCTCCAGCCGGTTCTTCGTTAGCTAAGTCGTCTTCAACGCCGATTTGAATTGGGATGAATTCAATATCGTTGGAGATTTTTCGGCCTGAAAATTAATAGAATTTTTTTAGAGTTTTTTTTTAGAGTTTTTTAAGATAAAAATCAAGATTGCGCTTGTTTGAAAAATGTTTCAAATAGGTCGAGCCATTCAACAGAAATCACACTTTCAATTGTTGTTGCACGTGATTCATAATCATAATGTACTATGTTCATTTTAGAAATGGAGAAGTTATCAAAATGTATTGTCAGGGAAAAAATGAGCATTGGAAGAGAATCAAAATGGCCTTGAAAGTGCTGACAGTACACGTTCCCTCTCAAAAAATTTTTAAAAAAAGTTTTGAGTCAGAAAAAATTACTTTGTTATTATCTCTGAAACTTGTCAAGTTTTCACAAAAAAAAACACGGGAATGTTTTTCCCAGAGTATTTGAACATTTTCTTATTTTTCTTTGATTCGTGTCAATTTCTAAATTTCAACCATACAACGTTCCATCGTGAATGAAAAACATTACCGTAAATACTGTAATATAAGCGCACCCCAATTGGTTACGAAAAATGATAATATCTCGGAAATCACAAGAGTTATCAAAAAGTGGTCAATTACAAAAATATAGATCATGTCAAGATCTTCAATTTTGTAATTTACTGCTATTTGAAAACTCTTGTCGTTTCTGAGATATTCTGATTCTTCGCAGTCGCAATGGGTGCGCTTATATTACAGTATTTACGGTCCAATATCATCAGGAGATACAAAGTACAAAAACAATAATATCGCATTTACCGTTGTCAAATGATGTAGAAACAAAGTTCAACCTTCTTACTTTCAAATATGCAGAAGCTCGGAACTTCACTGTTTCAAATATTGGTTTTGAGTTAGTGAAAATGATGTAAAATGTTTGTTATGCAAAGTGAAGAAGTGAAAAAGAGCGTTTTTTTGTTCATAAAACGTAAGTTCAAATAATAGAGTTTTTTGAAACAAAGTTGGTTTCTAAAAACCAAAACAACTCAAACACTCACTCGTTTCGAAATTCGACATAACTCCTTGATTTTGTCCTCGATGTTGATATGTAAACACGCGCAGTTTCTTTTTCTTGTTCTTATTCTTCTTTTTCGGTTTTTTCAAAAATCGATATTTCTGTGATCCGAGTTCTTCTTCCAATTGATTCAACGTGTTTTGTGCAAGATCATAGGGATTTTGAATTGGCAAAGAAGTCGTGGTTGATAAGTATAGAACTTGATTAGTAGAAAAATTGAGTTCATCTTCTAGCTCGTTCAATTGTTCTCGGCTGACCGGAGCTGCAGAAGGTGGACCACGAAAGCCTTGGAGAGCTGAAACGTTTATTTTTAGCACGTCAATTCATTCGTCCTCTTACTGTCATAATTTTTTGGTGGTTGCACCAATAAAGGTTGTGGTGGTGGTGGAGGTGGTGGTCGTGGATATGCGATTGTTGGAATTGGTGTTTGTGGTAATGTTGGATGAAAAAAGTTTGACATTGAAGCCGGCGATGTTCTTCCGCATTGACAGCAATCGCAGCCGAAACCTTAAAAATGTGTGTTTGAAGATAATATCTTTGATTTTTTGGCAGGTTTGAGGTGTAGCCAAAGATGAAGCCTAGATAACATTTTTTTGGGAAAAAAATGTTGAGAAGAAAAGGTCATAAAAATGAAATAAGGACGACATGAAACGTATAATTAGATGCTCTTGATTCTATGGATCACTTACATCAGCACAAAAATCGTTCAAAGTGGAATGAATAAACTTGGCAAGTTGGTCTTAAATCAAAATACAACTACGATATAGTAAAACACCAAGAGATTTTTAACCCGAAAGTCTAGATTGAATTTTTTTTTTCGTTCAAGAGCAGCTTTTCTATTCTTCTCACCCCATCTTTAAGAATGATCTTCGATTTTTATATTGTTTTTTTTTCTCAAAAATTTCCGGTTGTTAAAAAATATGCCATGATGTTCAGGAGGTCAAACTCTAAATGTAAGTTTACAGATTTTAAGATAATTGTATTCTTTTTTTTTTAAATTTTTTTCAAACCCCATGTGTTAATTTGAAACTTAAAACTACTTTCGCTTTGAGATATTTTCATATACAAGTGTCTGATTCTCTCATTTTCACTCACTATTTCGTTTGATAGATCTAAATTTTGTTTTGTTAGTGGAATAGAAAACAGAATAGACAATATAAAAGTTTCCTTTTGACCTGCTATTTCGTCGGTTCAAACTTCATTCAATTTTTGCCGTTGTTTGCCCTGGTTGCATGACTAATGCATTTTACGAATGTTTAATGTCGGATGAGATTTGAGTTAGATTAGAATTTGCAAATCTGTGGAAAATATCAATAGATAAAACTGCATGTGAACTTTTAAGAAAAAATTGAGTTCAACTTCCGTTTTAGGGTTAGATTTTCTGAGAAAAAACTATCTCATTTTTACCCGAGTAAATTAGTTTTCAAATAAGAATTGGAAAACTCAGATTACAGATCAAAACTAGGTGAGCTCTAATATAATTCTCCGAATGAGTCACTGGTATGTATTTATCATTTTTCCGCAAGTTGCTTAATAAAATTTGTCTGAAAATTAAACTATCGTGTTCAATTTTGTGTTTTGATCTGAACAGAATGGTGCCAGGCTCCCAAATGATTAAGAAACCCTTTCAGATACCACTCAAACTCACCAAAAAGTGTCCATAACAATCCTTTGCTAATTGATATCTGCCAAAAAACTAGAAATAACACGAAAAGCTCGCGCATCTGTTAGCTGTAAACGAAATTGAGAATTTTTGGGGTGTGAACAAGTGTCATTGACATACGAAAAAGATGGTTATCTTCAAATTATTCAGACAACTAAATATAAAAAAATGTTACAAAATTTCACTTTAAACGGATTATTGAAATGAAAAAAAAACGGTAGAGTGTGACTTATTCCATAATAAATGTACATTAAATAGATCAAAAAACAATAAATATGAAGCGGTATTTATGGGGAGGGGGGGGNGGGGGGGGGGGGGGAGATATAGCAATGTCCATCAAACTTAAGCTTAAGTTTGAGGGTTTACCTGACCATAAAATGTCAATCATCTTTTTTCGAAACCGAATTTTTATGAGAGGTGGAAAGAGATCATCTCTATAAAATGGAAAGAAAAGTCATCCGGAAACAAAATCGAGAGAAAATCCATTTTGTTTATTTACAAGGTCGTTTCACTTTTCGAACAAATTTGGCGGAAGTTAGCCACATCGCTTTTAGGATTAAAGATCTTCTGAATCTATGAGACTAGAAATTAAAATTGGCTACATCGTTGTTGATTTAGAAAATTAAAGATTGTGCGATTAAAAATGAAAAACCCTGAAAAAAATTAAAGATTTCATGATAGGGAAAGTGTGTGAATGGGGATTGAATCTGATCTGGCAGATCAAGCGTTCGATTTTGAGTGGTAAATTTTGATTTTTTGTTTGTGGGGGGTGCAAACTTTGAACTTTCAGTGTAACGGGGAGTTGTGAGTTGCGCTTAGAAAAAAAGCAATTTTTTACGTGTAACTTTCAAACGACTTTTTACCGAAAGTCTAGTTTTCGAGAACATTTTATAAAAAAAAAAGAAAGTTGTAAACTTTTTTGTTTACTAGAATGTTTCCAAATTACTAATTTTTTACTTTTTTTCTCGACTTCTAGATTTTTAGGTCAAAAATCCCGTACCTGAAAAGCGTGCTTTTTCTTTTAAGAACAACTTGTCATTTCCCCACCTTTGAAGATCACTTTTTTTAGATAAAAGCATCAGTTGAAACAGAGAAAATCGAAATTTCACGAATTTTTCTTTCAGTATTGTCAGTTCTAAGACAGATAGATGGGCACAGATTAGTTACTAAAATCAAACAAAAAAAAAATTAGTTATCAATGATCTTGTTAGTAGCTAATATATTTTTTGTTACTATTCAATTTGTTACTCATTGATTTTAGTAACTAATATACTCCCATCGTGAAGCTCTACCTGATTCAACGTTGTTTTGGAGTCAGATTGGAGTCAATTGTTGCTCACAAGCAATACTAAAATACTAAATGTGTTCAATACTCTACGTCAAAAATAACTCCATAGATTCTCACTATTGAAATTATGACATCTGGAATCCAACCTCAAATTATATTTGTCTAGAACTCACTTTTGAGTAATGAAGTGCGGGAATCTAAAAACCCGAAAATGAATTTTTTATATGAAAAAGATTGGGCCTAAAATCACTCCATCCCGAAATTGGAACTTGTTGCTCACATCCAAGTCAAGCTCATTTTTGAAATCATTTGAGCTCTCTAATGAGTTTGAAACCAAGCGGAGGTCACTTTATTCGTCCCTTGTAGTGAGCTTATTAGGAGCTCCTGACTTCTTGTTGGTTTTATCGTGGTCCGGGACTGAGGTAAAGTTGTTAATGCACTTAGGAGACATTTTCATACGGTTTGCGATGCTCCTGTTACACCAACCAGCCTCTTAGAGAGCAAAAATGCGGGTTTACTCTTGTTGAGCTGAATACGAGACACGTGGAATGATAGGAACAAATGGAAATTGATAAAAACACGTGAAAAAGAATAGAGAAGCTCAGATTTTATAAATTTGTGGATATCGTGGTGCAAACTTTCAATTCTACAATAATCCAGAGAGTGAGGCTATCATTATGACGCGCGAAAAACGAGGGTTTTTTGTACTTTCTCTCGCTATTTCGATATTTTGCGAGCAATTTTGATTAAATTTGGTATACTGGCCTATTTTTACGAGTTCTTTTCGAATTTAAACATGCCATCTCGCAAAACCTCTTCGTTTGGCCGATATTTCGTATTTTTGGGGTGAGTCTATACTTATGACGGGCAGTGTAGTACTCAATGGCAGCAAAAAACAATTAGTTATATGTTTTTGCAGATACAGAACATGATGAACTTCAACAATACAAAACATAGACACAGTAGCTTAATTACAAAAACAAATTCCGGTCCAGAGGAAAAATATTAGCTTTCTGGACTACTATACAAACTTGAACAGTCTTTTATTCTTTGGAACGGCAGTTATTAACTTCAGAAAAACAATAAATTCATAAAAAAGGAATTAGAATGGAATAATCCACCTTTAATGACCAGCCAAACAAAAACCACGTTTTTTTTTCGGTGAGAATAAATCCTAAATGGCAGTCAGTCGAAACTATACAAAAATAAGGTGAAAGCATCGAGACTAATTAGAAAGCGGAACTTTCAAGAATAGTTTTATAGGTCATATACGTAGATATATATAGGAGGATGTACGTACACTTATTATGGGTTTCGATTTTGTTCTGAAAGTGAAAAACTCGATCTATTTGCCAAAATGTTGTAAGAAATGAATGATTTCCAGATTTTTTTTGCATGTTTTGTTTGTATTTGGAATAATAATCATAGGGTTTTGCTGTTTTCATTTTAGGAACAAGAAGGATTTGTGTTACAAGGATTGGTGATTGAACGTTTCAGGATTTTTGATGGTCAGAAACATGTTTTATTAAAGATAAAGGATCTTCATGGATCAGCTAGGTCACGTTTCTTGAAATGATACCTTGGAGAATTTTTTCAGGAAAGCTATTTTTAAATGGCTCGGCTATAAAAGTGTACAAATTTTGAGGAAAAGTTGAAAGTAACAGCTCGGGAACCTCCCTTGTAAGTGAAATGTTCATATATTCTCTAGTTTTTCTTTCGGTATAGTTGATGTTGAAACTCAAAACTACAATAGAAGCGTTCCCTTTTCATCATGAATTCTTCTCTGGGCTATTTTTTTTTTCATTTTGGAATAAAAACTAAACCAATCATCCGCACAGTTCAAATTTATTGAATGAATTTCTACTTTTTCAATAGAGAATTGGTCGATCAAGAGCCATTTTGGGCAGGTCGAAAACCCGTTTACACTTGGCCAGACGACATTTTTCAATAAAATCGAAAACAAATTTTCAAACTTTTTTTCCATCCTTTCGTGGAAAAAAATATTATTTATGATAAGAAATTGAATTTTGAAAATTTCGGAAAACCAAGAAACCGAGTGGCCACCATTATTGGAACGTGACATCGGAAATGATCATTTCCAAGTTTTGTCCAAGTATCACGGTTGAGTGCTTTTTTTGTGAGATCTGATGCCCTGCCTCCAAGCTTTATCCAAAGCAGCTTTTTGATCACATGATTTGAAAAGTACCTAATATCCATCGATCCTCATGCAACATTCCGATTTGTGAAGAGAAAAAAGTCGCCATCTATCTAAATTTACATATAAAAAGTGACCTTATTGTTTCGCATATAATTAAAATTCAATACCGTAACACATTCATAAGAAATAGAAAGTTTCTATTTTTTTTCTCTTTCTCATACACATACATATGTATATACTAAAATGTTATTTTTTGAGGCAAACCGGGAATGGAACAAATACAAAAGAGTAACAATGATTCAAAAGCCAAGACAATACGCTTTTTGTTAAATTGTTAGTGAATGAGTACTCTGCTTGTGGGATATAGATTTACTGTTTCTGAAAAAGACAAACATTTTAACCCGTTTTGATGATTTCCTGGAGGATCAACATGTTCTCCTTGAAAGAAAATTGTAAAGGTTGCGTGGTTTGTCTTGTAACGAGTTTTTAAAATTAGATCTGTCGAAAATAGTGCTTGACTAAGTTAAAATAAAATTATAGGAGTTCGAAATCTAATATCAAATAATCAGTGTCACTTTGAAAAGGTTTTCAGCCAAAAAATCATGTTCCACTATTACAAGACAATAATACACATTATAAAATCTGTTAATAACATCAAACATCAAGGGTTTAGTCTAGACGGAACGGTTTCTGTGGTTTAATTCATTGCATGACACTCAAAACTATCTTGTTTGTCGACTCAAAGCTCAAAAACCCAAGCATGAGAGTCGATAATGACCTGAGAATAGCATTAACAAAGTTTCGAACTAAATTCGAATCATATTATGGTAAATCTTTTGAAATTAGTTGTTTCTAACCTCAGAAGTAATACCCACTATCGATATTTAGTTAGATTTTCGTTTTGAGAGTTTTGAGTTAGGTGGACCCATACTTGTGAAACGCTGAAAATTTGCTTTTTTTGACTAACTGCTATAAATCAATTTGCTCATCAATTTTTTCGCGCCGGAAGTGTCCCCCCTCCTTAATCCCCGCCCCTTTAGTATAAAAGAACCGAGGAGATTCATTATATCTCTCTCACTCTCATCAATTCGTATTGAATTATATTTTCTGTGTATCATTTATCTGCTTCATTTACTATATTCCTAATGAATAATGATCTAACCAATCACACCCATTGTGATATTTTTTCATTGAAATTTTTTTTCCATCCTACAGGTTTTTCAAAAATGAAAAGCAAAAAAGCGTGAAAAAAAT
Organism: Caenorhabditis sp. 38 MB-2015; assembly: GCA_900536415.3. NCBI lineage: Eukaryota > Metazoa > Nematoda > Chromadorea > Rhabditida > Rhabditidae > Caenorhabditis > Caenorhabditis quiockensis. The sequence goes on along the minus strand of LR549234.1, from coordinate 34,324 downwards.
CTATGAACGTGAGCTCAGAAAAGAAATGAAATATTGTTTTCACTTGACCTTGCCACATGTTTTTCACACTATTCAACCGCTTCTCAAAGCCCAACCTCTTCAGTACTAGTGATCATACCTATTAGAGGAGATTTATTCTACTAAACTAATGATAACCCCAGTTCCATGTTCGAACCACTCTTCTTGTTCAACGTCCGCAAATTCGACGTTTCGCATTACATTCGGAACTACTGTCTCGCCACCAGCGGATTACACAACTTTCGGTGAAACATCAACTTCCCCAATACCCTCAATAGACGAATTCTTTGAGGGTTCTGAATGGTGAAAGTTGGCTGTGTGGATGGGGAATGGTGGTCAGGAGCTAAGCTAAAGGAAGTTTTCGAAGAACTTTCATGTGTAAGAATTAACTTCAATCATTTGTCATTCAAAAACTATATTTCAGAAAATTTGGTTTCTAAAAATGTCAACCATTTCGAAACTAGTGCAAAAAGTCCTGTCTGTGCACTGTCTGGCGAAGATAGCAGAACATGAATTGTTTCAGTTGTGGCAAGGCTACGACACCAACCCAAAGGAATGTTTGGAAACGATAGAGAAACACACATTGTCAAGTTGTAAAAAATAATTATTTCATCTCTTTTCAGGATACACTTTCATCTCTTTTCAGGATTTGAAGAAAGTCAAAGTTGATCCTCAGAGAGCTCTACGAAAGCGAGGAGTGTTTGAAACCGTGGGAAAGGGTATCTACAAACTATCGAATGACCCTGTGAAGCTGGCAAGGTTTGCTCTTTGGTTTCCTGACCGAAATAAAGCGAACACACAATCAAAGACACTGACAAGCCAGTGGTTAAAATTTGAGAAACTCGACAAATGTACTAACCTGTGATAAAATAATTTTTAAATGCAATTTGTTTTTGATTTTTCATTGTGCTAGACATGCCATCTTAAGGACGCGATTGAAAACGGCGAAGCGAATCATCTGATAATTATTTTTGAGAAAAATGCTAATTGTAAGTAACCAGGGATGTCCTTTTGGGCTTTTGGGCCGGCCCAAGCCCGGGCCGGCCCAGACCCGTTTTGTTATTATCTCGTTTCTGACTTAAAATTTCACTTTTTTGAAGCTTGGATATGAAAGAACAGGTCAAAAACTATCTTTTCTGATACTCATGGTAATATCAAAAACAAAAACAAATTATTTTTTTACTTTCAAAAAAAATGAGAGAAAGCCCGCTGGGCCCGAAAACGACATCCCTGTAAGTAACTTCTATAGATGCTTGCAATTACTAAATGAATGGCACTGGCACTAAATTGAACACACCTTAGACAAAAACAACAATTTATTTTCAACAAATTTGGCAGAAGAATTCGAGAATTTTTCCTCCCAGATGATTTCTTCTCGCCTCCTCGTGATCCATAATTACAGCAGATGTGGTAAGAATGAGGTATCCGAATTGTCTGGATGGGAGAAGGATGTTGGTGTACTTCTCAAGATCCTGAAATGTACTGTATGATAATTTTAGGCGGAAACATATAGTTACGTTCAAACGAATGTTGAGACATGGCGAGATGACGGTCAACAGCAGCAATGTTGTTCAATCAACTGGTTTTGACTGGAGAAAATGTGGATCATAGCTCGTTGGCTGTCGTGTTGGAAAAAAAAGCTACCTGAAAGAATTCTACACCGACTATATTAAAAATCTGATATGAAGATCTAAAAAATGTCAGAGCTTCTACAAATGTCAAAGCAAGGAAAGAAATGAGAATACAGGGTATGGAAGACGACAACAAATAGACTTCACCAAAAATCACTACAATGGCAACGTCAACTCAACGACCACCACAAGGTCAAAAAAACCCAACATCAACAGCATCGACGTCCTCCAGGACAGCACCAAAATCAAGCTCCAAAAGAGCCGAAGTCTCCATGCTTATTTTGTGCAACCAACAGTAACCACCGATACAGCGTTTGTCCCACCTGCAATACCGCTGAGAAACGGAAAGCAAGAGCAATCGCCTTGAAAATTTGCTTCGGATGCTTGAAGAACGATCACATCTATTGCGATTGTCCAAGAACAACTCGAAAATGTTTTTGTTGCAAGAAGGAACACAAGATTCATTCATTCCTTTGTGATCGGAAACCAAGTGCTCATCCGACAGTTACCGGACAAAGAAATCCGTCAATGAATGGTCAAACTCGACCAACTCACAAAAATTAAGTATCCACTCATGTAGCGATTGCCGACAACAGTGAAGTCGCGAATGCACATCCAGTCACAATGATTGTGGTGAACCAACAGTCCCACAATCCTTCACAATGGAAAAATGACAACCATGCAAGTAACAATTCGGATGAAGATTTGGAACTTCATCCAGACACCCGAATGAATAAAGAAGACACTGAGGAGATCGTGCGATTGATTGTCAAAGTTTCAAGCTCAGTGCCTGCCAACCGTCCGTGGACTCAAAGTAAACCTGTATGTATGATGATCAAAGAAACAAGTGAAAATTATCGACTTAAGTGGGAAATCAATATTGGCCAACTTGTTCATCGACAATGAATCGAACAAAAGTTATTTGAGCACTGAATTGGCGAATAAATTGGATCTTTCACCAGAAGAAGAAGAAACTCTACAAATTCAAATATTTGGATCATCGTCACAACAATCAATCACCTTCAAAATTTGATCAGTCAAACTTCAAGTGAATGGCAAGGAGTTCGATATTCGACTATCTCGATATTCGACTAGCTCCACTCATCGTAACTCCAATCACAGCAGCAGCACCTTGGTCGAGTTTGACCATTCATTGACGAATTGCTTTGTCCGGTAACTGTCGGATGAGCACTTGGTTTCCGATCACAAAGGAATGAATGAATCTTGTGTTCCTTCTTGCAACAAAAACATTTTCGAGTTGTTCTTGGACAATCGCGGTAGATGTGATCGTTCTTCAAGCATCCGAAGCAAATTTTCAAGGCGATTGCTCTTGCTTTCCGTTTCTCGGCGGTATTGCAGGTGGGACAAACGCTGTATCGGTGGTTACTGTTGGTTGCACAAAATAAGCATGGAGACTTCGGCTCTTTTGGAGCTTGATTTTGGTGCTGTCCTGGAGGACGTCGATGCTGTTGATGTTGGGTTTTTTTGACCTTGTGGTGGTCGTTGAGTTGACGTTGCCATTGTAGTGATTTTTGGTGAAGTCTATTTGTTGTCGTCTTCCATACCCTGTATTCTCATTTCTTTCCTTGCTTTGACATTTGTAGAAGCTCTGACATTTTTTAGATCTTCATATCAGATTTTTAATATAGTCGGTGTAGAATTCTTTCAGGTAGCTTTTTTTCCAACACGACAGCCAACGAGCTATGATCCACATTTTCTCCAGTCAAAACCAGTTGATTGAACAACATTTCTGCTGTTGACCAGAATTCAAAAGGCTCGATTCCGCTGGTGGAATTTCTGATTGATGGCCAATCTTGGAATGTCGCAACCGTTGATCTCCTCCAAAATGCTCTTCCAACATTGACCAAGCCAGAAGATAATTTGGAGCTGTGGAAGGCAAACATCGGACGATCTTCTCTGCGCGCACATCTTCAAATAGTCCATCTTCATGATTTCGTCCATTGGTTGTCGGCCAATAATCAAATCAAATCTGAGTTTGAATTCAGCAAATTTCAACTCTCCGTCAAATTTCGGTAATTCGGCTCGAGGTAAGAAAATCGATGTGAACGATTGAATTGGCCAAACTGGGTTATTGGTCCAATGTTGAGTTGCCATTGCTGGGTTTGTGCGAAATGGGTCGGCCCACTGTTGAATGATTGGCTGTGGAGATCTGATGAAACCAGTGTTGAAGATATTTGGAACGGTAGATTGTGGTTGGATCTCTTCTCTACTTCTCACTTTCTCTTGTTTCACCTGCTCCACCAATAATGGAATCTCGATCTGCGATAACGGAAAACGTGTATTGAAGTGTGCCAGAGCTGCGTCGTACACTTGTTTGATTGTTGTCAACGCCTTCTCTCCCTTTTTTACGTCATCCTCGAAATCGCCGTGGGTGTTGATGTAGACTTTTTTCACGTCTTTTTCTTTTGAATCTTGACGAACGAGCTCTTGCCATTGATCCGAATATTGTCGAATTTGTCGGATCTCCGTGGAAATTTGTTCATGAAGTTCAGCACAATCCGACAGTATATTGATGATATCTTTGTCCTCGATGAAATCCTTCACTTCTGTCACAGCTGGTAGATCTTCTTCAACCTCGGTGATACGGTTCGCCAAAGCCTTTCGTCGCCGCCCGATCTGCTGGCACAGTGATGTGGACATGTTTCCGCTTGGTGGTCGCCACTTGTTGAGAATACAGAATACGGTGAATACAAAACATATTTATTATATAGATAGGTCGAACATGAGAAGAAAGAAAATGCACAGTGTTTATACGGTTTGGTTAATTGATTAGCTGACGTTGCATAGCGTTTTTGACATTTAGAATTCCCATTAATATAATTGAATGGTATGTGCAAAAATGTGTAGAATAATTAGTTTTTCATGCTGATCTTCTTTGGTGTTTGGTCCTCGACTTACTCGATCTGTATAAAGTGAATCATAAAAACATAGACTTGAATATCCAAATACGTTTCAATAAAATCATTTCTAACTAATATATTTTTTGGAGTAATGCTTTCATGACTCATGTTTACGAAATTCCCGGAAAAAATTGTTGGTTTTCATATGTTGAATGAATCACTTCTCAGAAAACGGTGGCGTAGCTAATGTTTACTAATTCGAGTACTAATGTTTCGAGCTGAGGATTAGCTACGCAAAATCGTTTGCGTACGGAAAAATTAGCTAATGCGTCCTATCTTCAATTTTTCATTCAGATCAGAGCTGTTGAAATGGAATGTACCCCAGATGGGCTTCCCAGATTAACTGGGAAGAATGAGTAAATTTTATCACGTGGGAAATTCCAAATAAACATTACCATCCCATGGGAGCCCAGGTGGGCTTTCTTTTTTCTTTCATTTCTTAAAAAAAACACTAATTTTTTCATCCCATAAATCCCAGCCCACCCCAGTTTATCTGGTCATTTCTTGAAGTGGGATGGGATGGAATGGGCATTTCTATCTGGGCTATCTGGAGCCCACATTTTTCCCATTTCGACAGCTCTGTTCAGATAAACTTTTTCTGTTCGCCTTATTTTTATCGTAGGTTTAAATTAAATTTAGGAATGTTCAAGGAAGTCCTCTACTTTGGTATCTTTTTTTGCTCAACTGAAAGATACCATTCGGAGACAAATCGATTCGGAGACAAATCGCGATGCGTAGGATTTTCTACTTTTTCATCGATATGGAAACTATGTTATTCAACGAATGATCTCGATTCAAAGGCTGGAACAGAAATAAAGGCTAAGTTCTAAAAAATATTTGACTGCAAAGGTGTCTTGGAATCTTTGAAAATCCTTGTTGGCACTCAAAACTTCAGTCATCGAACATTTTAAAACTGAAACAGTAATCAGAGAAAATTCTGTTTTGGGGAGAAATAAGTGGTCTGTGGGGGAGAAATGAGTGATCTCGGTGAGTTGAACTTTCGTGGAGCTGGAATGGAGTTTATTACAAAATTTCAGTTCAAAAAGAGTTTATGCACAGAAGAATCGGAATTTTCTATAAAGTTGCCTTCCTTTAACAACATGATCTTCACATTCTGACGACGAAGCGTTTGATCCCATATTTCCGGATGAATTTCTTCCAGCAGACATGCGCGTCGATTCGTCATCCGTCGTTGGTTTCTTCTGACAAGACAAGTGTTTGACCTTCTTGAACTTTTCCCATTGACCCTCCAATGTAGCTGCACGAGCGTTCGCTTTCTTGCGGAATGGGAACCACTTTCCAAATGACACCAAATTGTCATAATTTTCTGAGAAACCGAATACTAGTTTGGCAACAGCCGGCGACACTCCACGTTTTACCAACAAGCGTTGAGAATCCGGTTGGATCTTCCCGAGTTCCTGAAGTGATCAAAGTGTTAATTTCTACTCATACGGTGAAATGCACAAACCTCGATGATCGTCTTTTTGGAATTCGATCTGTTTTTTACAATGCAAGCCATCGCACCACTTGGGTTTTGGTCATACGCTCGCCAAACACTTGATGAGTCTTTACTTGAACTCGATGACAAGCACTGAATGGCAAGTACGTCGTCGATGAATCCATTTGAACTGGCCAATTTAAATATAAACGGCTCAATCTGGCTCTACGTCACTTGGCCACCCGTCATTTGGACATTTCGCCACTTTTTAAGATTTCGCCACCCGTCAATTCGAAACCCAGACATTCCGCCACCCGACATCTCGCCACCCCGAGAGTTCACCACTTTTTGTGACTTTTTTACAAATGACAAAACTATAAAATAACCTATTTGATCATGTGAAATTGACGTCCACGTGGTCTAGTGGGTAACATCGATGACTATCAGCCATTTATTGGGATGGTAGAGAGTTCGAATCCGCGTTGAAACTTTAAAAAGTTACGGAAAGTGGCGGAATGTCGAGTGGTGAAACGTCGGGTGGCGAAATGTCGGGGTTTCGGAATGTCGGGTGGCGAAGTGTCGGGGTGGCGAAAAAATGAAAAGTGGCGAAATGTCGAGTGGCCAAGTGACGTAGAGCCCTCAATCTGGAATAGATTTTTTGAATAACAAACGATTGAAGTTAGTTAAGTCTTACATTTGCTGATGGACAAGTAGCTAACATTTCTTTTATTTTTGGTGTGCTCCAAAATTCAACGTCAACGCAGCCAACGTGCATCACAATTCTTCTCCAATGTCTCAACTGGAAAAACAACAACCATAGATGTTATAAAAACTTTTTCTACCTTTCTATATACCAGTGTCGTTTCTTCATCGCCAAAACATGTGCAAATCTCAATGCTTGTCGATCTACAGGTTTTCATAGTTATGGAAATAGCATAGGTGAGCTTACATGTGAAGATTTGCTGTTTTCTCTACTCAAACAGCACTAAATCTTTCCGGGAATAAGTTGGCTCAGCTGGAGCTGATTTCTTTGGAGGAGAAATTGTGACAGCATTATCGTTTTTCCTCTTGATGTTTTAAACACTCGAACCACTCTTGTTCATACTTTTGGTGCTCGAAACGCTCGATTCTGTTTTCTCCTTGTGTCAAGTTCTCTGATCTGTCGGAAATCGATGACACATCTGTGAACAAGGAACTGGACGAGTTTTCTGGAAAATAACCTTTTGAAATCATCCGACCTAGCAACATGTTGATGTTGAGTACCAAAAGTACCACGTTGAAAATAAGTTATCGTAAGAGATTTATTGTCTGAAAACTCTAGTACCCCAAAACACTACCGTTAAAAAAACTTTAACTTATGTTTGTATGAATCTTATTACACGCACTTTTTCCTATGATAAAATAGGAAATTCACAAAAATAAATACAAACGTTACATTCACAACAGTCATTTCGAAAATAAAATTGTTTTTTTTTTTGAGCTGTTCAACGATTGAGTGATAGTGCTTTCGGGCATCATTTTTTTTTTTTTTTGAAAAATAATGTTTTTGTATTTAGCAATGTGTGATATTTCATTTTGATGGCAGTAACCTCGTTTTTATGTCATTTACACATGTTGTTTCATCTTCTGTATCTCAGATACATTGAACATGTCTAAAAACTATGCCTCAATCTCTAAAATACTTCAATAACCCGGAAATCTCTTTATCTGACGACAAAATTCACAGACTTTGGTTAGTTTCAAACTACCATAATTTGAAGCTCGTTTCTAATTTCTATGTGTTTTCTGTGTAAATTTCCAACCCTTTTTAGGCTCAGGCCCCTAACTCACCGCTTGATCCATCGTAAAATTGTCCGATTGTCGGAATCGATGAATAGGACGATGACTCGTCGCTGGAGACCATCTCGGAGTTTGCCGTGTCTGAAAATAGTACCCGGTTTTTTGGAAGTCTCAGAATGCTTCGAGAACTCACTGGTGTCGAAGGAAATGTGAACGATTCCACTGGACATAGTAAACGGATAGTAGAAAAATTTAGTAGTGCTAGTAATGAAGATGTTGGGTTATGAGACACGGTTAAATAGGGTAAAAAACACGAGGCTAGGTCAAGCGAGAATAATTTTTTTTCATTTTTTTAAGGTCACGATCAATGATTTTCTCACGCTTTTGCCCGTTTTTCATTTTTTAAACCTGACAATGAGTTGAAAGAAATTGCAAAAAATTAATATTTCAATCCAAGGCTCGAAAATTATTAGCATTTTGAATGATTTTTGAGAGTCAGATCGATTTAGAAAAATTATCGTCTAGTATATCACATTAATTGAAAATAAGTTACTGAATTTTTTTCTACAAAACTATAAATATCCGATCTTTGAAATGATACCAAAACACAGGGTATTAGATTTTTTTTTAATCTAACAAAACTGTTCACATCTGATGGTTTTTCTTGAAAAAACACCATTTTCAAGGATATTCTCTATTTTGGTATTTATATTTTCACTTCTCCCATCGTTCAAAATGGAAAATGTCTTCTGCTCCATCAGTTCGATTGGTATTTTGGTATCTTTTCTTTTGTTCAACTGAAACACATTAATTTCAAGAAAATCCTGGTATTTTTCAGTTGAACTGGTGGGTTGAAAATGTTGCATATTTTGAAAAATAAAATATTTTTGAACCAAATAAATCAGTAAAAATAATTATTTTAATTCTTTGTGTGAACTTTTTTGGATTAGAGAATTGAAATTTGTATAGAGACCGAGAGAACAAAATTTACTCAAAAAATGAAAATATTCATATTTTTGAAACGTTTGCAGAAGTTATTCAAAATTAATTTTCCATGTGAAATTCAACTAGCTAAACGACAATTCGCTGAAAATTTAGCGATTTCACATTTAGGGAAGCATGTCGTGACACTGTTGGCTTCAATTTCCATTAAATTTTGTCGATTTCTATTGGAACTAAGCCTCCTAAAAAGAATCGTGAGAGAGAATGAAGAAGTAGAAGCACTTTTGTTGAAAAAAGAAGTTTGAGGTACCGTAACTTTTTTTCTAGCCATTTGTGAGAATTAGGATTTTAGAAGAATACATTTCAGACCGATATCTATCGACTGACCAATTATCAAAAAATTCCAATAACCACGCTTGGCGACCTTCCCTTGTTAGCCAGATTCTGATTCGACATGTCGACAAACATCCAAAAGCCAAAACCACAATTTTTGGAACGTGACATCCAAAGTGACCAACTCCAGGTTTTGTCCAACTTATCACGGTTGAGTGCTTTTTTGTTGAGATCTGATGTCCAGCCTCCAAGCTTTATCCAAAGCAGCTTTTTGATCACATGATTTGAAAAGTACCTAATATCCATCGATCCTCATGCAACATTCCGATTTGTGAAGAGAAAAAAGTCGTCATCTATCTAAATTTACATATAAAAAGTGACCTTATTGTTTCGCATATAATTAAAATTCAATACCGTAACACATTCATAAGAAATAGAAAGTTTCTTTTTTTTCTCTTTCTCATACACATACATATGTATATACTAACATGTTATTTTTTGAGGCAAACCGGGAATGGAACAAATACAAAAGAGTAACAATGATTCAAAACCCAAGACAATACGCTTTTTGTTAAGTTGTTAGTGACTGAGTACGATACTCTTTTATGTATTGTTTTTGTTGGCATTTAGCCAGAACCTTTTCTATTTTTGTGTATAGAAATTTGGCTTTTTAAGGGAAACTTGTTGAATGCCTGCTGCATGGACCGGAAGTTGCCTTTTGCAACTTTTTGGAATCGAAAAGTCGCACTACGTTTTTTTCTCTCGTTGTGAGCATGTGTGTATAGACTGAAATTTTTCTAGATGGAAAAATAGCTTGCATGACTCAAAAACTTTGTAAACATTTTTTTACGCTTCGTGCACATTGTGAATGATAATATCATATCATTTTCGGAATATTCATTTTATGTAACTTTTTTGGTCTTAGTAAAAAATTCAAGTGTTTTCGGCAGTTTTCGAAATTCAGGACTAGTTCAAAATAACAAGAAAACCAATATTTTTTTCGCGAGCTCACTACTTTCTATTGGAACTTCTGATCTTTAAAGCCCTTGGCAGTTTAGTTAATGTCCAATTGAGAAAACATAGTTTTTTTTTTGAGAAATTTTTGAAATAGAAATAAAAAAGTTTTTATGAACATAAAGAAACAAGTTCACGTAGTGAAATATGGTTCCTTTGAAATCAAATTTTGGTATACTTTCTAATTCGGACCTCTCATCAACAATTCGTTTTTTCACATTCTTACTGCGCCCCTCTGAAAAAAAAGAATCAACATTCCCAATATTATTAAAACTAACAAAAACACCTAACACACAAAAAAACTTCATATTTAAATCTAATTTCCCCTCTTTGAAAATTAACTTTTTTATTTTTTCTAATATGATTGAATAAAATTTCGCAGAATATCGGATAAAAAAGATATTTATAAACTTTTCATCAGGATCTGAATAAGTTAGGTTAGTAGTTGCAACCTCTTGGTTTTTAACGCGACGTGACTTTTAAAATTTATATTAAAATAGAGACAAACATATAATTTCAGAAGAAAAAGCTCGCAGGTTTTAATCTATAATTAGATTTCTAAATTCAAAACTATGTAGTTTGGATCATATATTTCTGATTTTGTACGGACTAAATGCTCGAATAGAAGAGGATTTTATTTGGTTTTTGTTGTTTGTCGCGAATTTTTCTAATTGGAGTTGGAAAACTTGCACGTATTCAAGTGGTTTCGGTATTTGCAATTTTTTTTGGCGTTCCGGTGCAAGTTTTCGTTAGACTTTTTTCCAGAGTCGGAATGACTGAATAATTTGAAATCAATTTGTCCTGTCACATTACCTTTCATCCTATAACGGAGCATCAGGAATGTCAGGAATGGAATGTGCATTTATAATATCTGCGAAAAAAATTTCATGACCTTCGCAACATTTTGAGAAAAGGCCCGATATATATGAAATAAATTGTGCTCTGTTGCGAGCACGTCACTTCCATCGATTACCTTCTGACAGGTCGATCAGTTCCTGCTAAAACATTTTTTTTTCGAAAAAAGCATAAGAGCTTCTGAAGAAAATAAAATTTGTTTTCTTTTCTTCATTAAAAAGTCAAGTGTCTTGTCTGCGATTTTAGCCGACAAAAATCATCAGAATTTAGTGCGGTAAAAATGAACCAAATGGGCTAATCAACCATACTATTCTTATGCCCACATGTGCTCACATAAGATGGTTGTGTTTTTTCTGGATTTTGCCACGTGGGTTTGGTTGAGCACGTTTTTACTGTTTGCTGATCATCTGCAAAATCTCAATTTTTTGAGTCAAATTCTTTGTTTCTAATTTTCTATGTGACTTTTTTTTGCATAATGTGAAAGGAAAACTTCGTAAACAACGATGACCAAAAAGTGTTGTTTCAATATAATTTCCAACGTATTCTTCTAGTTTTCAAAATGCTCATTTTTCCACCGTCACTTCCCTTGCATAAAACATATCTACTATTCTTCCCAAATATTTGACTTTCAGGTTTTTGCGCAACACAAAAACTTTTTTACTCCTTGTTTCAACACAAAAAACATCTTTTATTTCTCGATTCTCTTCCAATTGACTAATCTTCCTTTTCCAACGTATTTGTCCGATGAGGCGAATGTCCTCCTCCCTCCCGCATAGTATAAATTGGTCACGCCCACAATATTTCTCGTCATACATAAGCCACGCCCCTTTTTGTGTGTGTGATTTCTCGACCTTGTTGTTTGTTTGAGAAAAACGGTGAAATTTGCATTTTTCAGACTAGATTGTTGGTTTTTTTCTCGAAGAAGAAAAAGTAATGCGATGGAAAACATGAATATACTAGTTCTAGTTTTATTCTTTTTCATATTTTTTGGGTTTTCGGTTGATTGTGGACAATTGGTCGATGTACAATTGCAGGAATTACGATTAGGACAGTGAGTGTTTTTTCTTACTTTTTAATTCTGTATTTTCTCTTGTTGTTGTATATATTTTTGTACGAAAAAAACATATTTGGTAAACATCTGATATATTATTAAATTTCTTTACAGTGTCTATGTGTGTTCTGCAAAAAATAAATTCTAAAATTTTTGAAAGGAATGGAACTAGTGAAAATAGTAAAAAAGAGAAAAAATAGTCGCCAGAAAAGGCCTGGTTTTTATTAACTGGATTTTGGTTCTTTTTTAATGGCATGGTTGTGAGAGAAGGCATGAATTTCAGAGATCTTGATAGGTTTCTGAAGATCGAGCCCGTTTTTGAGAAGGACCAAATAAGTCTGGTCGTTTTACACCGGCAAGACCAAACCTAATCCCCTTCGAGAAAATATCAATTGAAACAATTCGTGTTCTCTGAAAATCTGTTTTTGTCTAAAATTCTCGTTGTTGTTCATATTTTTAAGAAATTTCTTTCAAATTTTCCAAAAAAAAAATTTGAGTGTCCTGGATTTTGGTCATCACTTTAATGACATAGTCCTGAGAATTCTTTTTAGCTTTCTGAAAATGGAGCCCGTTTGTGAGCCGGTCCACAAAAACCTGGGTTTCTTCATTCTAAAACAGGCTCAATAACCTGCTAGTTCTTAAAGTCTAAAGCGGGCCGGATCATGTTATATTAGGCCTGATATTTTATTATTTGAAATAGGCCTGAACATCAGATAACACTACCCGATTCGAATTTTTTAAATGTTTTCGGCTCCATAAACTTTCATTGTGAAAAAATTAACTCCTTCTGTGTTTTTTTTTACTTTTGGGATTTCTTTGACAATTTCTGAATTTTTTTTCTGTATTCTATTTGCTCTCTTTCATTATTCTCATCGTTTTCTTAGTACTAGTAGTATATGATCCTTTAACTCCCCTTGACACACGCAACATTTTGATCTAATCCTTTTTGGAAGAATAGCAATTTGTCATCTCCACTAAATACACTTTTTGCCAATCCAAACAACGGTACATTTACTAAATAATTTATAAGCAGATAGATGAGTTTGAACTCTGCCCAATTTTCCGGTTGAATATGGGATTTTTGTCACTCACACAACCTTTTACTTTTTTCGAACACAGCGGGATATCTTGTGAATGTTGGAAGGTTTTGAAAAAGAAATATTATACAACAATTCATATTATATATACATAGGGGATTTCGCAAAAAGTTTTTGAATAAATTAGTCTTTTTCAATTGTGAGGGCAAAATATATAGGCGGCATTTGATGACCAAACCAAAAAGATGTCTTTTTGTTGTTATTGTTTGGTGGCTCAAGATATGATTGACACCCAAATGGTGGAAGCAGGTGGAGGATTGGATTAGAAGGGGCATTGCGTAATGTATTTATTCAGCATGAATAGTATTAAAGAAGACGAAGAAGAAAAAGAAGATCATAAAATTGTTTCGAAAAAAAGTACAAATACAATTTGACTGTTTACAAACCATATACCACTATTAATCATGTTTTATTATATGCAAATAGGCGATGAATTTCGAATGTTATGAAAAAGAAAAAAGAAAAACACGACAAGACAAGACATTTGAAAAGTCGGTTAGGAAATAATAAAACAGTTGGGAGATTTTAATTTATGTCAAATAGTTCTCGAGAAAGAGCCCGAATCGAGACAGTTATGAAAATGTACAATTGTTATCGCCTCGCAAAATAATTTCTGAAATTATTCAGTTACTAACCACTACCATTGGGAGGATTACTGTAGTTTCGGTTTTCTTACTTGAAAATATCTGTCTTGAAATACTTTCTTAACAGGCACATCTATAGAAATCGAAAATCTGATGATTTTTGAGAAAAAACAATGAAATTTCCTGTAGAGTACGAATAATCAGGCCTAAAAATACATGTATAGTATTTGAAACGTAGACTAAACACCACGAAAAAAATTTGAATGAAATTCTTGATTTTTCACTTTTCCTGTTCAGTTCAAGAGGGTCTGTTTTCAGAGACCGATTGGTTTTTTTTCTAGAACTTTGTGTATGTAGAGTGGCCTATGCCCATTTTTGGACTTTTTTTACCTTTTGTATACCATATCAAGTTGCAAACTGGAAGACCAATAAATAAAGAACTGCAATTTTGCAGTCGGGGGTCACTTGCATACTTTTTAAATGAAATAGTTTACTCGGAACAGTGAAATTTTGAAAGTATCTCTCTATAAGGCGAAATAGTGAATGAAAATGAGAGAGGCAGACACCTGTATACCAAAATTTCGCGAAGCTAAATATAAGAATAGAGAACTAACATGGACAGTAATCCTTCATAACATTTTTTACGAAAATTTCCGGCAGTTAAAAAATACATCATGATGATCAGGAGGTCCAAATCCATAAGTTTACAAATTTCGACAAAAAAATTTGAATCCTTGCAAACATTCTTTTTCAGGAGTTTGTTCAAAATTCAGGTCGAAGTTAATAAAAGCACATTAATTATTTTTTAACCAGACTGTCTGATGTATTCAAATATGTCATATTTCTATTCTTCATTTTCAAAATATAAACTTTGTGTATTTTCTTTAAAAGAAGAATGAATGACCTTTTTTATCAGAGTTAATCGCTTCTTTTATTATTAAGTACTTCACGATCGACCTTCTCAGAACCCAAAAAATGTACATTCATCCAATTGAACCAACAAAAATCTGTCACTTTGAATACCTCTCTCTTCTTGAACAATATACAATAAGAAAAAAAACTGTTTTGAAACGATTAAAATCCAGTTCCAATTCATTCAAATGTTTTTCCAGAAAGAACGTTTGCCCGCACGAAGAAGTCGAGATTGTGACATTGAAGCAGCCATGCATACAAGCCTATACAAAATATGTTCGAAGTCGAAAACCGGGTTGTAATGGAAAGTTTCAAAGTTGTGCAGTTCGCGAACCAAAGTAAGTACCCCTTATCTTATCGCTATAATAACTGTTCATTATTTACATTAGCTTCCCTATATTGTTTATAGTAGTTGAAAAATGAGACCTTATAGGGGAAAATACAATTTTGCATGGTTTTTTTTCAAATGTTATTTTCCATCTGGAGAGAAATATAAACCACCAAAACCATAGCATGACAAAGACAATGTCCTCGCGCAATTACGTAATAATGCGCGACTTAATTATAGGTGTCAAAAAGGTCACCTAGATCCATCCACATGTACATACACTTGCGTATCAGCTAACTAATATCTATTGCAGGACTGTCTACTTCCACACTTATAAAAAGGTTAATCGAACACGTCGTCATACAAAGGCCGAATGTTGTCCAGGATGGGTGCACAAATCGGGTGAAAATGGGTGTCAACGAGGTAACAAACGACATCTGGGGAAGGGGCAAGGAAAGGGGACCTTTTGATTATGTTAATTTTTAGGTTGAGAGTCTAATTAATTGCCACTTTTTTGCCTTTTATAATTGTTTTTATAATAACGATTTGACTTGACTCGATTGAGTTAAAAACATAGAAAAAATATGTGTTTTACAAGAAGAAGAAGAAAATAATAATTAAGGTCTTCCTTCCTAATTAATTATTAATCATTGCAATGTTCTAAACCAGAAACATAACAAAAGAGTGTCTAAATAACAAAAGGAGCATTCGGATGTTCTCTGGCAACATATGCCCTTTTTTTGATGGAGGTAGGGCAAAATTAAAGGGTGGAAGAGGCTACCGGGAAAGGAAAGAGAGACAGAGGTCAATGTATGTATATACATCATGGTGTGAATTTGCATTTTTATGGAAATGGAAATGTTTGTTGGATTGGGAGGGAGATGATAAATTGGCATGTGTATTCTAGAGCAATTAACATGGCAATTTTGAAATATATTTGAAACAAAATAAATCGAGATCAAGTACATTTCAAAACCACATCTCATGAAAAAAAGGCTCTTACATTAAAAAAAAGTTCACTGGATGGAATTGATTGGAAAGCTTCTTTCTTTTTTTTGGTCTCACAAGAGAATGGTTATAAAAAACCGAGATTTTCGATGAGAGATGTCATTTTGACCCTAAGTATAGGGTAATCAAGTATAAAAAGGAATTCTAGAACTATAATTTTCTCTGATAATATCAAAATAAGACTGTAAACATCACATTTTGAAAACACAAAAAAAACTTAAATTAAAACAAAAAATAAAACACACGTAGAATCTATCACGTAAAATTGTTCAATATTTTGTCACGTTCTTTGTAGTTTTTTCAATCAAATGTATCACCGTCCAAAAATCTATTAAATGACATAGGTCGTATCAAAATTCTTCATATTTTTTTCACACGGAACATGGACTAGAAAAACTTAGCTATATTTTGCTTCATGCACAGATCAAGCATAAAGAAGGATAGTAGAACAGTTTTTTTCTGATTCACAATCAACCCAGACAACCCCTTTAAACCTTGCATAACCAATTCATTTTCATGTTTTATTTGGGCTGGTTTTTTTTACTCGGACGGCTAAAATAGCTTTCTATATGAAAAGTTATACCGAAAGCACATTCCTGCCGGAAAAAACAACTTTTTGAAATTTCCTGCTTTGCCGGACCCGTATATCTGATTTTTACATTCCTCCTTCTACGTATAACATGCATAATCTCTCCCACCTATAGGTCATTTCAATTAACAATTCTCACAACTATTTACACAAGTGTGTAGTAACCCATGCATCTCCTTTTCCTCTTTCCTTTTTCCTTTTCCCCTTTCGCCTTATAATAATATTAATAATCAAATATTGTTTTGTTGTTGTCCGATTCTCGCATTACCTAATGCGTGTTTGCTGACATTTCTTCTGGTTATTACCAGCTGGTGTTAGTCGACTTATTCGATGAATGAAACATGACACCAAACATTCACCCTCAGGGATCAACAATGAATTTACAGCGAATTGTTCATCCGATTTATGTCACAATGGTGGAACTTGTATACCTGGAGAGAATGGGGGAAATGAACAAATCTGTCAGTGCTCACAAGGATTTACTGGAGCCAAGTGTCAATATGGTATGCTTAACTTAGTTGTGAGCATGATCGAGTTCTGTATATTTTCAGATATAAATGAATGTATGATTGATAATGGTGGATGTCAACATGAATGTGTGAACACGATAGGAACATATTATTGTAGATGTTGGCCTGGTTTTGAACTCTCAGCTGATGGTAACAAATGTGAAGATATTGATGAATGCGCGACATCAAATGGTGGATGCTCGGATCGATGTATCAACACAGATGGAGGATTCAGATGTGAATGTCCACCTGATCTTTATCTTCATTCTGATTCTCGAACATGTGGAAAAGTAACAGCATGTAATGAGAATAATGGAGGATGTGCGCATGAATGTGAAGATAACAAAGATGGAAACTTCTATCGATGTCGATGTCGAATCGGATATAAATTAGGAGAGGATAAGAGAAGTTGTCAGGCGATTGATCCGTGCTTGGAAAAGAATGGGGGTTGTCAGCATCATTGTGTGAATAATCATGGAAGAGCCCAGTGTCAATGTTATCCCGGATTTCATTTGAGCTATGATCGCGTTTCTTGTGCTGGTGAGTTTTTTTTTTTGATACTTGAGAAAATGTTCAAAGATTTACATTAATTCCATTTCACACTCACAAGGAAAATTTTTTTTACAATCATTCAAAAATGTTTATGAAAAGCAGTTGGACATGTGAGCAGAGTTCTGGGTAATGAATGTTTGCACGCATTTCCACACATAACTTTTCGAAATTCAAAAAATGACACGCAAAAAATCGAAGAAATGGCATCGAGAATATCTAGATATTTTTAAAACGTGATCATCTGGTGTAGTGGGTTTCATGCCTGTCTCTAATTTTTCTAGCCATAGTTTGATCCCAACTCTGATTTTTTTCGGTTCAGTTTTTCTCCCCGTATTTTCCCGATGGAGGTATTCTCCACCGGATAACAATGAGCTCACTTTTCAAAAATTGTGAATTGTCGCGATATGCGAGATTGCAGCCCGAGAGAACAAGAGCTTCCTTGTTATAGCCAGATATGGTTTCTTCATTTCCGACGGTTAAAAAAAAATAAAGCCTGACCTGGCTTGATTTGGTTCTACGGTTTTTTTTTTTCATAAATCTCATTAAAATTAATTTTTCATAACAAAAAGGGAAAAAACCTTCTAAAAACCCCCCAAAAAAATTAGCAAATTTGAAAAAATGTCCGCCGAGTAGTTGTGTGCTCGTTTTCACCTCATTTACGTATCCGTGGTTTATCGTGACTATTACTGTTTTATAGATAAATCTTATCAAAAAAGTCTCAACGGTTCGAAAATTTAAATTCAAAACAAACAATATTTCTGAAACGTAGGTGATCCTTGTCAAAATCTGATAAATACACAACTCTCAAAAATTGTTCAGGCGAAAATTACCGAGTTTTAGGCCTTGATATATTTTAGCTTTCCTGGATGTTTGTGATATTTCTATACCTAGTACTCGTTACCAGATCATTTCACTACACTCATAATGACTGTGGCCTGCCCCTTATAAGTAAAAGATCACGTCTGTTCTGATAGAAAAAATAGATAAACTCAATTTATAAAACGCACTTCCTTGAACGTGCCTAAAGCATTTTATGCAAGAAAGCTTAGCTCAGTTTAATTTTGGTAAGTATTTTGTACACATTCAACATAGACGTCTGATATGAGACTTTTGAATGTTATTCTTGATTTAAGTAATGCTTCATAATTTTAGACATTGATGAATGCTCAAAACAAAACGGCTGCGAGCATTTCTGCGAAAATCACCGCGGCACGTACCGCTGTAAATGTCGAGAAGGCTACCAACTAAGCCGAGACGGTCGATCTTGCGACGAAATCCAAACCGGATGTCAAATCGGCAATGGAGGCTGTCAACACGATTGTTATGATCAACCAGACGGTGGACATATCTGCAAATGTCGAGATGGATATACACTAGCAGAAGATCAGAAAATGTGTCAAGGTATGTTTTATTCACCCAAAAAAAAATAAGATAAATCCTTTAAAAAATTCAAAAAATAAATAAATAGAGGTGACGACAATTGACACAAAACTATGGGACATGTATGAATCGATGTCGTGTGTAACTCCAATGAATTCACAGTGTCATAAGCTGTGTATGCATTTGAACACGGCTAAAGTTGAATGTTATTGTGGAGATGGCTATGAACTTGTTGGCCTCAATAGTTGCCAGGGTGAAAAATACACCGTAGTCGTTTATTTTTATGCACAGTAGTCACTATCTAGAATTCTAAATCACATACACTCAACATTCCTGAATACTATGCATCTGAAAATATACGTTTTTTTAGATATCAATGAATGCTCTGCCAATAATGGAGGATGTCAACAGATATGCATCAATCTTGCTGGATCTTATGAATGTCAATGTAAACCTGGATTCATGAGATCTTACGATCAAAAAAGTTGCGAAGGTAAAAGCTCCTGAAACCCTTCTTCATCCTCATACTCCCGTTTCAGATAATAATGAATGTGTGAATAACAATGCAGGATGCTCTCAGATTTGCTCAAACATCGAGGGTGAATATCAATGTTCTTGTGAGCAAGGATATCAACTTGGAGAAGATCGACATTCTTGTTTTGGTAAGCAAAACATTATTTTAAACATTTGAGATATCGTTAAAAATGTTCAGATGTGAATGAATGTTTGGTGAATAATGGTGGATGTTCCCAACTTTGTCGAAATCACAATGGATCACATGTTTGTGAATGTTTCTTGGGATATCAGTTGATTGAAGATCAGAGAACTTGTGTTTGTGAGTTTTTTTGATAAGTTTTTCACAGCGACCAAAAAAATGTTCATTTTTTCAGTGACTACTGATGATAATCAACGGATTGGTGAGTTTTGATATTTTTCAGTTTCTCATTTTAGTTGCTTTTGTGTGCTTTTCAGATATCGAAATAGGAAGTCAATTCGATGACCCAAGTATTGATAACATGATAACTGCCATCGAGAGTTATCCAGCTGATCGCCCTTTGGTTTTCGGCAGACGACGAAGCTTTAGAGGTTGCTTTTGTGTGCTTCTTTTTCTTATTTTTTTCAGTTTGCATCCCTTTTCATAATCACCTTTTCAGATTGTTCTAATGGAAACTTTGGTGAGAGTTGTCAATTAAGTTGCGCAGATTGTAAAAATGGTGGAAAATGTTCGATGAGAGGAGCGGGATTATTAGCAAAATGTGAATGTCCGAGTGGATATACTGGAGAGACATGTGAACAGATATGTGAGCATGGTAGTTGGGGAAAAGATTGTGCACAGAAGTGTGGATGTGCCATGTGTGATCCGACGACAGGATCGTGTCGATGTGAAGATCCAGAGAAGTGCTCAGATGGTCCATGTGCTGATGGTTAGTTTGAAAGTAAACATTAAAATCAGCAGAATAATTGAACAATAGTCTTTCTCACGAGAAACGCAAAAATAAAATAGGAACTTTCAAAAAAATTTAATTTTGATCACTAGAAATCTCTACTGTCTCTGGTAAACTTCAGAAAAAAAACGTGCCTGAAGATTTTTTTTCATAAGCAAACTATCGCCCACACGATGAATGAACATTGTCAATTTCTGTATCCCGTGACACGTTACAATATTTTTACTTTCGTTTTTTTTTGTCCCGACCACGATCAAAAGAGGTGATCGATTCAAAAACAGTATCTAACCCGATCCTGGTGGAGTTGGGTCCAGTCAATGTTAAGGTCAACTCAGACCCTGTTCCAAGTGTGTGGGGTCGGGTCAAGTAAGTCGGTCCAGAACCGAACCGGTCGTGGTCCGGATTGGATGAAGTTTCAACGGGTCATACCCGAGCAGGATCCATGTGTAGAGTGAAGTCAAAATTTTTTTTTGCAAAACTTTAAAGTAGAGTATACTTTAACTTGTCACTAAATACATAGTTGAATCAAAAGTGCTTTATTTTGTAATTGTCATTTCATTAAAATTTTAATTGTAAATTTCCCGTTAGCCAAAATTACCCGTCAATTTCCGTGGTTTGGAACCCTGTTCTAGAACTAGTATATAATTCTGGGACTATCAAAAAAATTATCAAATTAGGTCAATTTTTACAGTTACCTGATGTCTACTTCTTCGAACCTTCTGTTTTCAGGTTTCTACGGCTCTCAATGCAATCTAAAATGTCGAATGGATTGTCCAACCGGTAAATGTGATCCCGTCTTTGGATACTGCACTTGCGACGAAGGACGATACGGCCAATATTGTGATAAGAAGTGTCCACATTTCACATTCGGCAAAAACTGCCGTTTCCCTTGCAAATGTTCAAGAGAAAATTCGGATGGCTGTGATTCTGTGGTTAGTGAATTTTCAGAGTCTTCATTTAGTGAATTTTGATTTTTAGACTGGCAAATGTCTGTGTAAACCGGGTTATTATGGCCATCATTGTAAACGAGCTTGCTCTCCGGGTTTATTTGGTGTAGGTTGTGCTCAAAAATGTAATTGCTCATCTTTAAACGTCCGATGTGACCCGGCCACCGGAGAATGTACCAAGAAATGTCCCGCGGGTTATTATGGTGATATGTGTGATAAACGTGAGTTCCAAAAAAATAGTAGGGAGAGAAGTTGAATCCATCTGAAAAGAAGACATCGACTTCAAGCACATTACACTTTCAGCATGTCCATTCGGCTCGTTCGGTTACGATTGTGAACAAAAGTGTAGTTGTGGTGATAAACCATGTCACCATGTTACTGGCACATGCACCTGTTTACCCGGTTTAACTGGGCCTAGTTGTGATCAAAGTTTGTTTTTTTATGTGCATGAGAACTCTTCAAAGAAAATATCAACAACAATAAAACAATTTTAGAGTGTCCAATGAACACGTATGGTCCAAATTGTATGCATTCTTGTTCATGCGTAAATGGAGCACAATGCGATGAAAAGGATGGAACATGTCATTGTAGTGCGGGATTCTACGGAGCCACGTGTAGCGAAGTTTGTCCTACCGGAAGATATGGTATTGATTGTATGCAATTATGCAAGTGCCAAAATGGAGCATTATGTGATCCAAAAGATGGAAAATGTGAATGTTCGGCTGGTTGGAGTGGAAAGAAATGCGAGAAAGCTTGTAATCCGGGAAGTTATGGAAAGGATTGTGCTAAACAATGCGACTGTGCTGATGGAGAACATTGTGATCCGAGTGATGGAGAATGTATTTGTCCGCCAGGGAAGAAGGGGCAGAAATGTGACAAAGGTCAGTTTTCATATATGGGAGAGGACGTGGCTTGTTGTCATAAGTTCCTGAAACAGAATTTAGATAGGATTGGGTCGGATTCAATTTTTCCCTAAACTGTAGTACATAAAACGTATCTAAAACATCCCAAAGTTGAATCTGACGTAATAAGGAGTCTGATTGGTTTTCAGTAGTTATCACGAAATGGGTTTCAAATTAAACAATAATAGATTATTATAGTGGACTATGAGCTACTACTTCAGTTCTTTAGCAGTCGAAACTAAACTTCTCAGGACGTTTACCATGCTGGAGGTGCTCTTTCATTTCATAACAATTTTTCAACTGCTTTGACACCACCTCTTTGAGCCAGTACCTTCATTTTGAAACTGTTCCCATTCTTCAAACCTTAAAACATTTCTCAGTTCCCATTACGAACCGGTTGAAAAAAACTGAATCGGATTTCCCTTTATTAAACTAACTACAAAATTCTTGAGTTAGCAATATTCTCTCCACCTTCTTTTTTTGTAGACTGCGATGTCGGTTTCTTCGGCGCTGGTTGCAAAGGAATGTGCTCATGTCAAAACGGAGCTACATGTGACACTATCAGCGGCTCTTGCACTTGCAAACCCGGATGGAGAGGGAAAAAGTGTGACCGGCCATGTCCCGATGGTAGATATGGTGATGGCTGTAATGCAATTTGCGATTGCATGGTTTCAAGTAAGTTTTTTTTTTCTGATCTGACCTACAAAAAATATAAACAACTTCTCAGATGACACTACAACTTACAATCCATTTGTTGCTCGATGCGACCATGTTTCCGGAGAATGTCGTTGTCCAGCTGGATGGACTGGACCGGACTGTGGAACTGCTTGTCCGCCAGGAAGATATGGAGAAGGATGTCGACATGCTTGTCAATGTAATAATGATGCGCCGTGTGATCGTGTCAGTGGATTCTGCGATTGTCCAAATGGATATATGGGCAGAAATTGTGAAATGGAATGTCCCGATGGATTATGGGGTTCTAACTGTGTAAAGCATTGTTTATGTATGCATGGAGGGAAGTGTGATCGATTGACAGGAGAATGTCAATGCGTTGATGGATGGACTGGACCATCTTGTGAATTTTGTAAGTTTTACTTTCCTCTTTTTTTTCATTTTCTTTCGAGTTCTGAAGGCTTAGTAAAAATATTGTTTAGTATGCCCATTCGGACAATTCGGTCAAAACTGTGCTCATAAATGTGATTGCACAAATGGGGCGAGTTGCGCTCGGAAAACAGGAGAATGTGAATGTCTACCTGGATGGACTGGCAAACGATGCGAAAAACCTTGCCCCAGTGGACATTTCGGAGCCAAATGCGAAGAGACATGTGACTGTGAAAATGGAGCCACGTGTGATCCTGTTAGTGGACATTGCTCATGTCAACCAGGCTGGCGTGGAAGAAAGTGTAATCGAGGTGAGTTCAC
This sequence comes from Caenorhabditis sp. 38 MB-2015, assembly GCA_900536415.3. Lineage (NCBI taxonomy): Eukaryota > Metazoa > Nematoda > Chromadorea > Rhabditida > Rhabditidae > Caenorhabditis > Caenorhabditis quiockensis. The sequence continues at coordinate 10,667 of LR549234.1, read as the reverse complement.
AATTTTCAAGCAGATAACTGGCAAAGGTGATGGACAAAGAAAAAAGACGAAGAAAAAAACAAACGTATCTGAAAATGTTGCATTTTTTCTGAAAATCTTTTTGAATATAAAACTATTGGACCAAATAAATCAGTAATTCAAAAGAAACGGGATTACTTCAATCTCAATCAATACATTGTTGTTTTGAAACGTATTTCGTACTGTATCTTATGCATGAGGTTAGGCGCATATTTTTCGTTTAAGATTTGTGCTTGTACCAAGTTGAAAATTCTTCTAACGATTTTGAAGTCAAAATTTCTCACAAACACATCAGAAAAAAATCTTCGCTTACAAATTTTTTATTTATTTCTATCGTTTTCAATGTTTTCTCTGTATGTTTCGACGTCCAACTTACGTTGATAAATATTTATTTATTTTTTGAATACGTGTTTGCCACGTGAAGTTTTACATAATAAATAGCAAAAAAAGTTTGCCCCAGCAGAATCACTAAAAAACTGAGAATCGTCACAATCTCTCAATTTGAAATACGCATAATATGTTATTGTTGATTGCTCGAAAAAATTATAATATTTTTTCTTTTTTTTATGCGCTTCTTTAAGGATTTCAAGAGAGCCCTGTTTTCACAAATCGAATGAACAAGAGATACGATAAAAAACTGCACCTCTGTCGATCTAAACAAAATAACTTCACTGACCATAAATATTCTTTTTCAGCTTGTCTTAAAGGCTACTTCGGCCGACATTGCTCTCAAAGTTGTCGCTGCGCAAACAACAAAGCATGCGATCACATCTCGGGTCGATGTCAATGTCCACGTGGATATGCTGGACACTCATGCACCGAACTATGTCCAGAAGGAACTTTTGGTGAAAGTTGTTCGCATGAATGTAAATGCGGAGAGAACTCGTTATGTGATGCGATAACCGGCAAATGTTTCTGTAAACCTGGACATTCTGGACCAGATTGTAAGAGCGGTGAGTTATCAAGGGAATTATTGATAATGTTAGTCATAAATTTATACCTGCAGGTTGTATACAAGGAAGATTCGGTTCTGAATGCTCGGAATTGTGCTCTTGTGAAAATGGAGGTCTATGCGATGCTACTTCAGGCTCATGTGTTTGTCCTCCAGGCTATATCGGAACAAAATGTGAAGTCAGATGTCCAGCAAATCGCTATGGTCCAACATGCGAAAAGATCTGTAATTGTGAAAACGGTGGCACTTGCGATCGATTAAGTGGAACATGTCGATGTCCTCCTGGATTCACTGGAATAACATGTGATCAAGTATGTCCGGAAGGAAGATATGGAGCAGGATGTAAAGAAAAATGTCGATGCTCAAATGGACATTGTAATCCAACAAATGGAGAGTGTAGATGTAATTTGGGATATACTGGAATACATTGTGAACAACCATGTGCAGCTGGGAAATATGGACTGAACTGCACTTTGGATTGTGAATGTCACGGTCAAGCGAGATGCGATCCAGTGCAAGGATGTTGCGATTGTCCAGCTGGTCGATACGGTTCTCGATGTCAATTTGCTTGTCCTATTGGGTTCTATGGTTGGTATTGCTCACAATCATGCAATTGTCAAAATGGAGCACAATGCGATGGAGCAGATGGCCGATGCTTATGTCCAGCCGGTTATCAAGGAGACAAATGTGAAGTTCGATGCTCGAACGGGACATTTGGACCAGCATGTGGACAGAAATGTGAATGTGGCGAGTTCAAATGTGACCCAGTTGATGGATCTTGTATTTGCCCAGTTGGAAGACATGGACCAAAATGTGAACAAGACTGCAATTTGGGGAGATATGGAGAATCATGTCTGCAGAAATGTCAATGCTTTAATGGAGCAACTTGTGACTCGAAGACAGGTCGTTGCACATGCTCTCCAGGTTGGCTTGGACCAACTTGTCAAGTGGAAATGGCGGATCCGAATCAAGTGGCAAGTCGCGGAGATTTACCGGATGAATGGGAATGGCGAACTAAGAAACGAAAGTGATCTTCATTTTTTATTTATTTTTAGGTGAATTTTTCAACAATCTCGAGTGTTTAATTTCATTTACAATTTCATTATTATTTTATGCCATAATTGTTTATTATCATGACTTTTCTCTCATTTTATGCTTTATTATGACTGGTTATTTGTACATTTTGTCTTTTTCTTATGAAATATTTCAATAATTTATTCACCAATTATATTGCTTGAAATATGCCTCTGTTTTGACGTTGATCGTGTTTTTCAAATTCTTCCGACTTTGCATATTAATTCGGTTATCGGTTATCACAAAAGTCAACACTAGAACAATACTATACTCCGGGAGAAATACCAATACCTCCAAAAGAGTGTAGAATTTCTCAAGAGCTAGATCATATCCCAATCGTTGGCTGATAAATGAGGTAATTGAATATGTTAATGTGGAGATGAACATAGCATAAATTGGACGGGATAAGGTTCGCAGTGATCTGAATTTTTTTTTCAAATGAAGAAATCCCCAAAAAATTTTAATACCTCAACGTTTCCTCAACTTGATACCGTTTAGTGAGTTGTCCTCCATGTTTGCTCAACTCTGCTTTCATGCGAAGATTAATTTTAAAAAGGTAATGAAACCCAATAATAGATACTACTTGCAGAACAGCTATTGCAGCCAATAATAGTGATTTTCTGATAGACATATCTGAAAACAGTTGCATTATTTAGTTTCACATACTTTTCATGTTTTTGTCTTCTTTTTTCCAAATAGAAAAAAAGCAGCAAATACCTTTATGAATCTGATTAACTTTTACAGAAACAGAAACGTATATAGAAATAGAAAATGGTAGAAAACTGGGAAAAATTCTTCGTGGTTTTACTGGACGTCATATGCTTTTTTTGAACTTGTAAAAAAAATTAAAAATAGTTTTCGAAATGTGACGTGTCTAAAAAATACGTATAAAACTCTATAAACAACAATTGCCCTAATTGTTAGGTGACAAAATATTTAACTAGGCTTGTATAAATTAGCTTCTATTTTTAAAGATTTTGCAAAGATGTTGAGGAACAAACAAAAGCGGATTTTCTATAAATATATCTACAAATCTTCATCCTCATTTCTAATAAATTTGGGGCGTTTAATAGGTGTCATTAACTACATGATGAACTTGACTTACGCGGATTTGCAATCTTACAATAATATACAGTAGTTCCAAATGGGTAATCAGAATATAAAAGCCATAAAAACATGGCAGTTGTCAATGATTGTAATATCAAAATTATGATTCCAAATTTTTTATCATTTTGATATGTTGTTATCCGAATAGTAGCTAAAAATCTTTCCAAAATCAGAAAAGGAGTAGTTGTTCCAACCATCCATGAACCAATGTTGAACATAAGTCGACGAAAAAGACAATCATCATTATTCAACATTATATCACATTTTGATACAGCTGTAGGATAAACAACATAAAATCTATAAAAATCCAAAGAGTGCAGATATATTCTGTTGAAAAGATGAGCAAGAACAGCGATTGAGTGGGAAACTAATAGAACTCTGGTATTCAAATGATATAGCGAATTGAATATTATTTTGCGAATCAGGTATATGATCAATGGTATACCAATTATTGATATCATTGAAAGAATTAGTAGAACTACTGATAGTGGCCTATATGTCGCTATACTTTGCATAATTTCACAATCGGATAACATATCTGTAAAACTAAAATTTCATTTTTGCTTAACTGGGAAGAGAGAAGTAAATGGAAATACTCAAAAACACAGATAGATCTACATCAATAAAACAGCACGGAAAATATAAATATGTCATACAGCAAAAACTGACGCCTCGAAGGAATACATTCTGAGTCAAACACATAATTGTTGTCTATTTGAAAAAAAAACTGCAAAGAACTTATCAATATTATGACAAATGAATAATTGGATATCGAAGTAATATAATCTCAATTAATCATTAAAAAGGGCAGAGCGATAAATCATTTTTAGGTTGAAACAACATAAAACTATGAAACAGCTGGCTTTATTTTAGAATTAAAAGATTAAAAATTAAGAAAATCCATTTCAAAAATAGCCGTGTATTTTTTTGGGTCTAGGTTCTGTCCGGACTGGTTCAATTGAGATTTTTTACAACGTGATTTGAAACTGATTAGAAATTCTTCAACAAAAAAGATATTTTAAAAATCTTCGAAGTAATGGTCCAGAAAAACTGTGTTATTGAAGCGTTCATGAAAGATTAAACGCGTGTGAAAAAAAAAACTAAACCAAAGACAAACTATTGTTCTCTGAACTATAACTCATCATATGATTCAGAATAGTAATCATAACTCAATTATATTGACTCATACTGGACAAAAACCAAACACAATCAAATATTCATTAGAAGAAGTGCGAGTTTTTCATGGGATGACGCGGATGATATTAGAGTGATAAGAATTTTCTAATACGTTTCAACATATTTTCAAAAAGACAGAATATTGTTTTTTCACAATATACGAAACGTTTTGATTATGTCGGTTTATTTATATTATTATGGGCCTATGCCGAAAAATAAAATGATACAAAATATTACAAAATAATAATTAATTATCTATTCCAAATTTCGGGAAAGAGGAGGACAGGTCACCCGTCGCACCCGTATTACAACCCTATACCGAAATAACAAAATATACAAAGTATTCGAAATATTTAGAGAGTGTGTGTTCCTGAGAGAAATGCGACAACGTAGGTCACGTTTTGAATTTCTAATTCATTATCAAAAGTTTTTCAGTTGATAATTTTTGGAAATGAAAAAACAAATGTGAAACGTGATCTTCATTTCTTATTTTTCGATCAGTTTTGCCAATTTTTGCCTTCATCGAATATTTTGAATACTTTTTATATTTTGTTATTTCGGCATAGAAAATTATTTTTTATTTTTTAATATTTTGTAACATTTTATTCTTTGGCATAGACTCATTATATTAGGATATTACACCTTGTATACAGTTAAGGGTGAAAAATAAATCTTTAGGAATCTGTCAGAGAACTAGGAATAAAAAAACGTTGAAAGTATGTGATCCCACATTTTTTCCAAATGACAACAATGTTTTTTTATTAATTATCAAAAATAGATACAATAGAAACAAACGAGTGGTTTTTAATGAGTAGTCATATCATATATAGTAGTTGGCACACGGAACAAAAATAATATATTATTATACATTTTTTGTCGAAAATGAAAGTAGTTGATGTTAACTTTGCAACATACGACATCATGATGCCAGTCATAAACTGCATTAAATTCACCAACTAGTTCTGATTTGCTCGAAATATACATCCGGTTTAACATTGATCTCGTTATTCAAATTCTTTCGACTTTCTTTATTTATTCGATTATCTGTTTTGACAAAGGTCAGAACCAGAATAATACTATACTCCGGAAGAAGACAATATAACTCAGATAGAGTGTAGAATCTTTCAAGAGATAGATCATGTCCCAATCTCTGGCTAATAAACGAAATGAGTGAATATGATAATGTTGAGATGAACATAGCATAAATTGGACGGGATAAAGTTTCAAGCGATCTGTGAATCATGAATTATTACTGACTTTTTATTAGCTGGATACCTTAATGTTTCTTCAACCTGATACCGTTTTGTGAGTTGTCCACCTTGTTTGCTCAGATCTGTTTTCATACGTAAATTAACTTTGAGAAGGTAACGAAATCCGATGATGGAAATTATTTGAAGTGAACCTGTTGCCGCCCATATTAGTGATTTTGTTATAGACATATCTGAAAACAATTTTCAAAATTCCGGGATTACATGTTTTGCTTTTTTAACTTACTCGGATTTGCAATCATACAATAGTATACAATAGTTCCAAATGGGTAGCCATAATATAACAGAAATAAAAGCACTGCAGATATTGATAATTGTAAAATTAAAATAATGAAACCGAATTTTTTGTCATTTTGATATGTGGTCATTTGAATTGTGGCTAAATATCTTTCCAAAATAAGACTAGGAGATGTTGTTGCAACCATCCATAAACCAATGTTGAACATAAGTCGACGAAAAAGACAGTCATCATTATCTAAAATTATATCACAAGCAGATACAGATGTAGAATAATCGATATGAAATCTATATAGATCCATGGAATGAAGAAATATTCTGTCGAGAAGATGAGCAAGAAGAGAAATCGAGTGGGCAATCAACAAAACTCTGGTATTAAAATGGTACAAAGAATTTAGAGTTATTTTCCAAATTAGATAAATGATCATAGGTATACCGATAATTGATATTATTGAAAAAAGGGATAACACCGCTGTCAGCGGTTTATATTTTGCTATATGGTGCATAGTTGAACAACTCATGTTTATATCTGAAAAATCCAGATAATCTTGATCCATCATGACAAATTGAGATGAGTGAACCGAATCAAGTGACATTGTTTATCTCAATTAATATATGCAATACAGAGTGTGGATAGAAATCAAGGTTTGTCACAATTCCTTTAATGTCATAATTTTTTATTATCATGACTTTTTCTCAGTTTTTGCTTGATTATAGCGAGTTATTTACACAAAACGGAAAACAAAATAACCACCAGAAACCACACATTTTGCTATTGCGGAAATTTGACAAAAAAAAAAGAATGGTGCAAAAAAAACAAGAAGGTCTTCTTATCAATATGCTAGGTAAGAAAACGTTTGAAGTTTGGACAAAGAGTGTTGGTCAAGTGGCAGTGGCAATCTCAAGAGTACCGGTTTGATCCTCGATAGCAACGCTCTTCGATTTCAGTCATAAAGGGAAGTATCGAGAATTCGATTTTGTTAACATTGGAAGAGATATGTATCTTGTGGCCTAGGTTTTGGTACCTTATATAAAACGTTTTGGTAGATCAAAAAAAATTAAGAGTATGAAAAAATAAAATTGTACAACTATCTTCGTTTTTTGTTAAAACTCTTCCTTAAAGAGCGTGGAATAGTTCTTTTTTTTCATTGTTTTTCAATTTCACAAGAAAAGTTGTGAAACTCTATGATTTTTACAGACCTCCAAATTTTTTCGATATAATAGAAGATAATTTGTAATATTTCCATACGGCGAAACCTTGTACACATCTTACAAGATATCTTAATTCGCTTTTTTACGGCACCGAAGTACTGTATTACTCAACATAGCTAAATGTAATATACCATCACGAATAAGTACAAAGGGACGCAAAATACCTTGACAAAACTATTCGAGATAGGATCCCTGAACAAATTGTCAATTTAATAGATACATTTATTCAAGAAGAAAGATAGATGGTTTGAAAAATGAAATAAATAATAGTTACCATAAATGTTTATACTGATCAAAGTATGAATCCGTTTTCACTTTGATTGTGTTATTCAACTGCTTTCGACTTTGCACATTGATTCTGTTGTCAGTTGTAACAAATGTCAAAACGAGAAAGATACTATATTCCGGAACAAATACCAAAAATTCTAGGAGAGTGTAGAACTTTTCAAGAGGTAGATCAGAACCTAATCTTTGACAGACAAACGATGTAGTTGAATATGTTAAACTTGCAATAAACATGGTATGTATTGGACGTGACAACGTTTTAAGTGATCTGCAAATTATAATTAATTCACATTTTTTGGGCAAACTTGATACCTTAATGTTTCTTCTATTTGATACCGTTTCGTAAGATCTCCTCCCCGTAGGTTCAATTCCGCTTTCATACAAAGATTAATTTTAAAAAGATAGTGAAACCCGATAATCGAAATTATTTGCAGAACAGCTACTGCCGCTAATGATGTTGATTTAGTGATCGACATCTCTGAAAATTGAAGCATAATTTTGTTTGAACAATTTCAACCTACTTGGGCTTGCAATCATACAGTAGTGAACAGTAGTTCCAAACGGGTAACCATAATATAACAGCGATAAAAGAAGAGCAGATGTCACTAATTGTAAAAATAGAAAAATTACTCCAAATTTCCTATCATTCTGATATGTTGTTACTCGAACAGTGGCTAAACATCTTTCCAAAATCAAAAATAACGGAGTTGTTCCAACCATCCATAATCCTATATTGAACATTACTCGTTTAGGAAGACAGTAATCATTATCCAACATGATTTCACATTCAGACTCAACCGTAGGTAGTACAACATAAAATCTATAAAGATCCAAAACATGAAGGAATAACCTATTGAACAGATGAGTGAGAATGGCGATGCAGTGTGCAATTAACAACACTCTGGTATTCAAATGATAAAGCGAGTTAAATATTATCTTCCGAATTAGATAGATGATCAAAGGTATTCCAATAATCGAAATTATTGAAAGAAATAATAGTACTACTGTTAATGGCCAATAAGTTGCTATATCTTGCATCATTTCACAATTGGATAACATATCTGGAAAGCGAAGAAATAAGGAAAAAACATTATCAGCAAAAAATAAATCAACACCAATCCAACTACATGGAAAACGTGAGAAGGAAGAGGTAACTGACTGAGGTAATGACCCCATGAGTATTGATAGTGGTTTGAACGCGATGTTATTGTCTGATTGAAAACAACAAGAAATCAAAATGAGGAAGTGAGAACAAAACTATGAGCAACATCATGACGAATGAATGAATGGAGATCAAAAAAGCATACATTTAAATACTCGTAATTGAGGACATTTTCAGTTTAGATATATGTTAAAACAGATGAGATATGGTGTAAATACTGAAATCCAAGAATTCCAAGTAGTTCTCAGTGGGGAGTTTGTGGGGAAATTTGAACCCACGAGAAGTGGATTTTCGGTATTTCCAAGAATTGTTATCATAAGTTAGCAGTAAACACTTAAAAGTTTTGGTGAGCTACGAGTAGGCTTTTGTTCACGTATGTATATGTGAAGCAAATCAGGTTATAACCATAACTGAGAAATTGTTTCTGGGATTAGAGAATAGAGTCACAATGTTTAATTTACCTGGATTTTAATCAACTAAGTAACGTTAATAAATTAATAATTTGGTTTTTAAGAAAGACAATAAGAATCTGATAAAAGTACTATGTATATTCCTAAAAAGTACCTATGAAAGTTGTAATTACCTGGAAAGTTTTAATTATGAACCTACAGAAGCTAAATGATGAAGCTCTCCACCCTACTACTTTTTCAGGCGGAGCAATAGAAAAATACTATTTGTTTTGATCTGTAACTCATCACATGGCTTTGTCTGGTAAGCATGGGATGACTCAACCTGGATAACTCATACGAGACATAAACAACGTTTTATTATCGCGATTACATGGAATAGTCACTAATGTTCGACAAAAAACATTTCATCATTTTTTGGGGATTTTGTGATAGTGAGATCTCGAGAACTAGATTGTGGACAAAAAGTAGTACTGTACTGCACGGTTGCATAAACAATAGGAAATATGAAAATTATTTTAATGGAAAAACAGACACAGACAGGTATAGCTTTGGCAATTTTTTCGCAATGATCAATGTGAGAAGATGATTCTACATTGCCCTCCTCAAAATATGCTCCCAGTTGAGTCATGCTATTTTGATCGTTGTTTTTCGAATAAAAATAATTTGAACACATGCTTGTCTACACAGAATCACGTCAAAAATAATTTGTGAGATTAAAATGTACAACAGTTTGACTCAAAGATAATTTAGTGATCGCATTCGCACTTTTTTGCACTAAAAAACTGAAAAATGAGCCCAAAACGTTGATAAATCTTTTAAAAAAAAGTAAAGGTTCAACCGCAACACTACATCATTGGCAGTTTCCACTTAGAAACTAAACATTGAAAAAAAAATCTCACTGGACTTTACCTAATGATGTTATTGAATTCTAGTTTTTTATAGCCTATGTTTTGTTTTCTTTTTTTTTCACACTTTTCCGTGTTTTTTATCCCAATGAAAATGCGACTTGATGAGTAATCATCCTCTTCTTATAACTCTATTTTAATAACAGAAACTGATGCTAAAAAATATATTATTATCTATCTGTTTATAATAGTTCAATATACGCTATCAATCTTTGTTACACAACTTCCTCATCTTCTTCTTTTTTCTCTACGCTGAAACCTTATAAGATTTTTTTCTGGAAAAAACTGAAATGGATAAACATGTATAGTTTAATATGGGCGGTTTATTTTTGCTATAAAAAGGTTCCTGGAGATGTTGAAAGTATCTTCTTGAACAATGTTTGAGGAAAAGGTATTAGTCGGAATTGCTTCGACATTCTCAACTTTGGCTGTTGTTGCATGCCTTGTTGTTATTCCTTCTCTTTATCAAACTATCAATGAGGTTCATGATGAGGTATGTTTTGATATATACTGTTCTTCTCATCATTTTGCACATTTTCAGGTTTTGGATGGTGTCCAAGTATTCCGAGTTGAGACTGATTCAGCATGGAATGAGATGATGGATATCCAAATTACTGTCACTCCACCAACTAAGCCACGTGTCAATCCATTCAACAGTGTTTTCCGTCAAAAACGTCAAGATTTCTCTGGACTTCCAGCTTGGTGTCAATGTACACCACCAAAGCCAACATGTCCACCAGGCCCACCAGGACCACCAGGACCACCAGGACAAAAGGGAACTCCGGGACCACCAGGACCACGTGGAGAAGACAACACTGTCACTTATGCTCCAATTGTTTGTGCTCCAGTTCAATCTGGTTG
>LR549215.1:0-59646 GCA_900536415.3 Caenorhabditis sp. 38 MB-2015 | reverse complement strand
TTTTCAATGATGAACAGCTCAGTCCCAATTCATTGGAAACAGTCATATGTAGTTCCGGTTCCTAAAACCAAGTACCCCAAAAGTGTCAAAGACTTCCGACCAATCAGTATTACGTCCAACATCTGTAGAGTATATGAAAGATGTTTGAGAGTCAAACTACTAGCACATTTGGAATCTGTCAAATTCTGGCGTGAAAACCAGCATGGGTTCAGACCCAAACGTTCTACAGTAACTCAGATGGTAGGAGCATTAGATGACTGGACGCTGGCGATAGAGAAAAAAACAGCAGGTAGATATTGTGTATTTTGACTATGCAAAATCTTTTGACAAAGTTAATCATAAGTTGTTGGTTTCAAAGTTATCCCTAATAGGTTTGAACCAGAATTTTGTAAAATGGATTGAGGAGTTTTTGAGAGGTCGTGTATTTAAAATTAGAATCCAAGATTTCTTGTCAGAAGAAAAGAGTTGTTTAAGTGGTGTACCACAAGGAGGAGTACTCTCGCCTATCCTGTTCGCTATTTTTGTTAATGATATACCATCCATCATTCCAAAAGGTGTTGGATGTAAGCAATTCGCAGACGATTTGAAAGTGTATATAAATGTAAAGTCACCCAGTTCATGTGAAACTCTTCAAAAAGCAATACAAAACATTCAGAATCGGAGTGAAGCTCATAAGTTAACCTTGAATAGTTCAAAGACAATCTTCACTTCCCTCGGTAAGATCAAGAATAACTATGTTTATAAGATTGGTGATGAACCGATTAAATATGAAAAAGTTGTTCGAGATCTAGGGTTTTATATTTCTGATAAATTGGATTTCAAAGAACATTGGGAGAAAGCGGCAACAAGAGCAAACTTTGTTACATTTCAACTCTTCAAGACATTTTCTAGTAAAGACGTCAAATTCATGATTAATCTCTATAAAACATTTATAAGACCAATTTTGGAGTATGGAACGGTTGTGACAAGTCCAAACAAAAAATCTATCAAAAATCTTATAGAAAGCTCACAAAATAATTATACTCGTAAGCTACTCTACAGAATAAACGGGAAATACATCAAGCCCGACGAACAAAATTATAAATTTGCTGATACTAGAAATGCAGAATTTGGACTATCTAGCCTTACTAATAGGCGAACAAGATTAGACAAACTTTTTTTGTGTAAAGTAAACAATAAGAAAATCGATTTGGACACATTTCACCTATTCACCCTGATAACTGATAATGTCACTCGAAGTAAAAATAAATATCGCTACAAAATACCGAAATCAAACATTCGCAAGAACTTCTTCGTTCATAGAACATGTTCTCTTTAATTTCATTCTATTCCGTTATATTTGGTTGATCGTATACTATTATTCAATATTGCGCATGAAAACCCTGGGTTTAAGTTGAGATCCTGGCTATTCCAAACTTTTTTTTTCGCCCACATTTTTCCCCAATTATACCTCATTGTTTCTCGATGTTTTTTTTTAATATCATTTCTCATTATTATGTTATGTTAAACTTCACGTGGCAAACACGTATTGAATAAATAAAAAATAAAAAATATATTTATTCAAATGACACATAGTTACAGACATTTCGATTATTATCGACGATCGTTATTATTTCCAATTTATTTCTTTCCGAAGAGTCCGCCGAACATCGATCCTCCTCCACATCCACATGGTGGAGGTGGTGGTGGTGGAGCACTGAAAAAAAATCATTGCAAATTCATTCACCCTGATAATTATGTCGAACTTACCATCCACATCCACCGCCACCACCGAAGAACAAAGCCTCAGTTGTCGAAGCCAAGAAAGCGATGATGAGAATGAAGAGAGCGAAGAAGTTCATGTTGATGCTTGATGCTTTGTGAAATTGTCAAACCTTTCTTTTATACCCAGATGTTTCTCGATTTCCAATCCGGTATTTTGTGATTAGAAACACCCACCTTGCATGCAATTATACATTGCAGTTTTTTATGAATAGCAATATTAATTATCAATCTAGAAAAAAAACAAGGAAACGTTTCACTTTTTCGTGGATTCTAGCATGAATTATGTGACTTTGTTTCGATGGTAGGCAGCAGCTTAATAGGTCGATTGATAACATCAATATCATATCAAATAACTTGATCTTTTGTATAACAAGAAGTCAAGGTGAAATGTGGAAAATATTCGTTTTCAGAAGCTTGAAATGCTTGAAGGATCCTTTATTGGCACGAAGGAAAATATCAGACAATCATAAGTTGGTCTCAGCTACTGATAAAAAGTTTATTTTTGTGTTTAACATGAACCGACTGGCACCGGAGCAACAGATAACAAAAATTCAAATTTTTTGGAATAGCCACCTGTTTTTAAACTTTGAAGTCGAAAAAATTATTTTTCTGACCCGAAAACTCATACCTTAAGTGTACTTGACCTGATTGTGGGTATGTAACTTTGAGATTATAAAGCGTCAACTGTATGATCTCTGAAAAAGTGTGCATTATCGCTTTGTTCACTGCATTTTAGCCCAATGAAAACCGGGACTAATGAGAGAAAATGCCATAGGCAGTTAGAGAAAGCGAGATAGTGATCATTTTTGAGAGAATTAGAAAGGTCTTGCAACGAAGAGACGCGCGGGAATTCAAAATTTCAAATCTCCCATCAAGCAGTAGAGCACGTTTGCTTTACTTCTCTATGTCAACTCTCTCGATTTGTCCCGTCTAAAATACAGTGTGTTCGTCATATTTGGTATGTGTGCACAATTTTTGAATTTTCTGTTTTCTTTTTTTTTCCAACAACAAATTTTGGCGCTTTTCATTGTCAAATTTGAGGTTTTTTCTAATCACAAAATAATAAGAGAAATGACAAAAAAGAAATAGCGAAACTTGTTATTCGCCCAATGAGTCAGCTGGAAGCATGAGTCAGTTGAAAATTCCTGAACACTTCCCTGAACCGGGCTGGGTTCATTCGAAAGTTCTCTATCACGTCCCAGCACAGGAAAATGGAAACTAGCTGGTAACCATATGGTACCAACTGATTTTGTTGTGGCCGAGTAATTGTCACGGCCGTGGAAGAGGAAACCAAGCGTGAAATATGTTTTACGCTTTCTTTTTTGTTCGTTTTTTTTTCGAGTTTTTCTATTTCACTGCCAAACTTAAATAAGAGTAATCTTACAAATGCAAACTAATGTCCCACATGTTTTTGGCGATCTCGAGAACCTAGCTTTATAGTAAAATATTTTGAAACGAACCTTCATTAAAAGTTTTTGACCTCCAATCGAAGAGAACTTCAAAAAATCGAACCCGGTCCCCATTTATCATGTCAAATTCCAAGAGTCCTTTTTTTAAAACTACATTTCGTGATATAGACTTGAAAATCTGAACCTTTTCCTCGTTAAAACCCAAAAAGAACATCCAATATGTTCGTCCCACATTTTTTTTATTGAAGTAATCCGATTATTGAAACTAAAGGCCACGAAAACATTGTCCTTTTTGCCATCCCTTCTTGTTTTTCTCTCATTTTTTATATGTTTGTTTGTCTCGTTACCATGGCTCTTTTTCACATTGATTGCCCCATACACATAACATAAAATGAAGAAAGATACTTTCGGTTTGGTCTCGAGAGATATTTAAATATAGGTTAGCTTTTCCTACTGTATTTAGAAACACTCCACACTTTCTCTAGTTTATTTCTCACCATATCCCATGACTCATCCGAAAATTTCGCAACAATTTCAAAACATCTGATCCTCATCTGTCTGCGTCTCTCATCTCTCACATGTTTACTCTCGTCTTTGCCTCCCTGCGTTTCCACTCTCTCGCCGTCTTTTTTTAAATCGCTCTTTATTTTTTGTTTTTTTTTGTCTAGCTACCACCGAAAAATCTATAACAACCGGAAATTTTTCTCGTTTTCGTTTTTTTAAATACTTTTACCCCCCCACTATGTGTGAAAATGTTGTGCTCTTCTGACTCTGCTTTACCTATCGGTTTAGTTTTTTTTTCGTTTTTGTTATGGTTTTTATAATGAGCAATTTCAGAAAAAGAAATCGAAATGGGAGATATACGAAAGCTGAAAGAAGGCGAGATTTTGAAGTACAAGTCGGGATTTTTGGGGTCGAAATGGAAGAAGATGCATGCCGTGTTGTTCAGCGATTCGAAGCTTTGCTGGTTTGAAGAAAGGGTGAGTAATTTTTAAATTTTTTTCTGAGAAAAATCAATTGGTTTTTGTTTACTTTTTATCCTAAAAATATTTCTTTCATGAAAAAATCCAAAGAAAAGTAAACACCGAGCTGTTAAATTGTATAAATAAAAACTTTTGAAGAGCCAATGAGATTGAGAAGTTCGATTAGTTGTTTTGTAGAAAAAATTTTAAAGAAAATACGTTTCAAGAATTTATAAATTTCAAAAAATTCTCTCATTGACAATTCCAGAACCTTTGTTTTTTGAGCAATATTTAAATTTTCTATACTAGTAAAAACCGGCCAATTGAGCGGCAAAAGATGCTCAATTCATTTGAAAATTAAGTTTTTATACTCAAAAATCGAAAATAAAAAATAAAAAACAGGCTTGTCCTCTACATTACTAACCGCTGTGTAGTTCTCACGGACAAGATTTACTTATTTGTTTTTTTTCAAGTTTCAATGGAAAAGGGTGTTATATGGAAATTAATTAGAATCAGCTTTCTTTTTTTAATCTTTTTTTTAAGAAGCCGCTTCATATAAAACTTGTGGGAATTGTAGTTTGTGATCTTCTCAAAAAAACCGGTTGATATCTTATATTTATCAAGTTCAAAACATCTTTTTCTGTACTTTCTCTGTCTCAAAAAAAAAACAAAAAGTGTTTTTAACCCAAAAAAACCAAAAATTTGCATGTTTTTCAGGGTGACCGCAAGCCAAAGGGAGGTGTGCTTCTCAAAGATGTGATTCCCTACATTTGTGTTGGCCTGATGACTGATCGTATGCCGGTTAAACGTCCTTCGGTCCCAGATGGAAGTTCAGTTCATCATTTGGTTGGAATTGGAATGGACCCGAAAGCCGAGACTGTTCATTGGATTCTTTTCTCAAGCGACGCTGATATCGAAAGCTGGTTCACCGAGATCACCAAAACACTTCCCAAGCCAACAAATCCCTCTCCCGGTCAACAACAACCTGGTGGACAAGGCCCACCACCACCACAACAAGCACCAGCCGGTGGATATGTACCACCACCAAAGTATCCAGATGCTCCTCCACCAGTTCAAAGTGGTGGAGGTGGTTATCCATCGCAGCCAAACTACCCACCACAACAACCAGCTAATAATGGAGGATATCGACCACCACCAGTACAAAGTTATGGAGGATATGGCCCACCACAACCACCAGCACCATCACATCACACCACAGTAATTGTCAGA
This sequence comes from Caenorhabditis sp. 38 MB-2015, assembly GCA_900536415.3. NCBI lineage: Eukaryota > Metazoa > Nematoda > Chromadorea > Rhabditida > Rhabditidae > Caenorhabditis > Caenorhabditis quiockensis. The sequence continues at coordinate 54,281 of LR549215.1, read as the reverse complement.
GACGGGGGAGGTGGTGGCTATGGTGGCGGCGGAGGTTATGGAATCGGAGGAGGTTCAGGACTCGGATTCGGAACTGGTATGCTAGCTGGAAGTCTTCTCGGATATGGTATAGGATCCATGTGGGGTGGACATCACTCATATTTCCCTTCGTATGGTGGCTATGGTGGAGGATTTGGTATGGGTGGCGGTGGATATGGAATGGGTGGCGGATATTATTCGGATAATGACACTAATGTCACTAACAATTATTATAACTATGGAGATGGTGGAAATAGTTCGACGAATGATGGCAGTAATTCAGCTGGGAATGCTGGAGAGGTGAGTATTATTGGAAAAGGGATGAATTAGTTTTATGGTTGTAACTCAGATTACACACGACACCACAAGATCGGATGATGATTTACATCACGATGATGAGGTATAATCAGGCTTTTCTTCGTTTTCAATTTTGTGTTAGCTTGATTTATATATTTTTAGAGTAGAATAGATTACTAACAAATATTTAGTTAATACTAAAAAAATTAACGAAAGTAGTGTCAGACCGAGACCGATAACCTGCTTGGAATCGGTCAGATTCAGAAAAATCTACCTTGAAAATTTTAAATTTTGTCTTTCAGACTTCTGGAGGATACAACGACAACAATGACCGAAACGACTATGGAAACGCCAATGATGATAACGACACTGGAAACAATGACTATGGTAACGCCAATGACTATGGTGGCAGCAATGATGAATATGGCAACGACTATGGCAACGCTGGCGACGATTATGGTGGCGGCGACTATGGTGGAGACGATTTCGGAGGTGGTGATTACGGAGGTGGCGATTTCGATTATTAAGTACAAACCAACTAAATGTTAACCCGCTGAGTATTCATGTGTGCCATGCGTTTCTTAGCAACACTCCACATGCTGTTAATTTCTCCCTTTCTTTCTTCTGATAATTTTTTTTCTTGCTGAAATTTGTATAATAAATCTTATTGAGCTTTTTTTCTCGGAGAAATGTTTTGTAGTTCAGACGCAGCTGTTGATATAGGTGAGAAAAGTGGTTGGGGGTTCTAGAATAAATTATATTTGGCTTCAGATCCGGATGTTCGGCGAATGAAGGAAGGAGATTTCCTGAAGTTCCAGAAGGGATTCTTCTCATCGAGATGGAGGAAGTGGCATGGTGTACTTTTCAGTGATTCGAGATTAGCATGGTATGAAGAGAAGGTGAGAGGATATTAAAAAAAAAGATCTGCAGTGTTTTTTTTAAAGATGTAGGTTGAAGTTTGATTACAATATACTAACACATAAAAATAATTAGAATTTCAATTTTTGTAATTGATGTAATTTGAGATGTTTTTTGTTGAACAAAAACATGTTTCTGTCTATCTCTTTCATAGACATTTTTCTGTACTTTTCAAAAAAAAAAATCTGAAAACAACAACAACTGTTCTCCGACCTTCACATGATCATCTCAACATCCTTATTTTTCAGGGTGACCGAAAGCCGAAGGGAAGTGTACTTTTGAAAGATGTGATTCCTTACATCTGTGTTGGCATGATGACTGATCGTATGCCGGTTAAACGTCCTTCGGTCCCAGATGGAAGTTCAGTTCATCATTTGGTTGGAATTGGAATGGACCCGAAAGCCGAGACTGTTCATTGGATTCTTTTCTCAAGCGACGCTGATATCGAAAGCTGGTTCACCGAGATCACCAAAACACTTCCTACGCCACAACCACAAGCTCAACAGCAATCTGGACCAGCGCAATCTTCACCACAGCAACTTGAAGTTCCATCTCAAGCACCACCAACGACTCCACCACAAGGTCCTTACCCAAGACAACAACAACCTCCACCACATTATAACTCCACGCTGCCTCCACCAAATCAAAGCACCCACACCACTGTGGTGGTCAACGCTAACAACAACAATGGTTATGATGATGGTGGATTTGCCACAGGTCTTCTTGCCGGAAGTCTTATGAGTTATGGAATGGGCTCAATGTGGGGTGGGCATGGAATGATGATCGGTGGACCAATGTTTGGCCCACCAATGATGGGCGGCGCTTTCATATCTGACAATGATACTAATGTGGTCAACAATTATTATAATGGTGTGCCGGAGAATGGTGCGGCGGATCCGCAGGAGGCGCAAGAATCTCAACCAGAACCAGAGGAAGATTTGGATAACGGCGGGTATGATGATGGTGCGGGTTATGGCGAAGATTATGGTGATGGGATGAATTATGATGGAGATGATTATGGTGGCGGGGATTACGGCGGTGGAGGCTTCGGTGGTGGTGATTATGGTGGTGGTGATTTTGGTGGCGGTGACTTTGGTGGTGGTGATTTTTAATATTTTGACTACATACATAAATCTTTGCTGCATAAACTTGTGTTTCATATCTGGTCCGAGATCATGAAATATGCTCAGAACTATGATTTTCGAAAAAAAAAATCCTTTGTATCATTGAAAAAGACTTTTCAAACCTATCAATTAGGACTAAAATGACATTTGTGAACTGAACAATTAGAGATTCTTTTTCAGGTCTTTTCAGGATATCTTTCAGAAAATCAGGCATATTACAGTATTTCAGAAAACAACATGCACATTAAAAAAACTCATCATTACCAAGAAATCAAAAAAAAAACAAAAAACCTAACCAAATAAAAATTAATAGTAGTAGTGCCCAATCGAATGTGATGTTTTTCCCTTTCGATTTCTCTTCACTTCCATTCAACATGATCAAAATTCAAGCTCTTCTCACTGTCATTTTTGCTACTATTATCCATACGATCTCATACATTTTCAATATCATACTATTCATTCTCCTCTCCAAGGGACATATTCAAAAGTCGCAAGTTTATGTGGTTCATGTGATAATATCGGAAGTTGTGCTCAATTTGACACAGCATTTTGTTGTGGAAATCCCACTTTTGATGGGACATGAAATTTTTGAAATATTTGTTATACAAATTATTTTTTCTATAAACTGGGCGGCATACCAGATCAGATATGTTTTAATACTCGTCATGGCTGTACATCGATTCTATATCGTGGTGTTTCCAACGAGAAAAAATCCGTTTACCAATTTGAGGTTGAATGTATTGATTGTTTCATCATGGGTGAGTTAATTGTAAATTTTTGGAGCTCAGAGAGGTTTTTGGATTCTAGATCTGACCCAATTCTGGAGCTCTAATTCAGAATGCGTTTCTCGAAATTTTTTGGTCCGATTTTTACTTTTTTTGAAGGTCCAATTTTTAGGGGTTTCGGTTCGTAACAGAAAGTAGAGCTAGATTTCAGATTTTATTCAAAGTTTGAATGGAATAAAGTTTAGCACCATCCTTCAAAACCTCCTCAAGACCCTATCAAATAACGCTTCTGATACCAAATCACAGTACATTTTCTCTTCATGTAAAATCATATCTATATGTATATAGATCGTATGTTATTGATTATATTTTACGCACACAGACCTTTTTTTCTCAACTTGCCAGGTATAAAAACAATAAAATATTATGAACCCAAATAAAAATTAACGAGCACCTTGTCCTATCCCATTTTACTTTTCTTGTACACCTTCACTTCAAAAATGATTTCTATACAATTTCTCTTGACTATCATGTTTGCAATAATTATCCATATAACCTCCTACACCTTCAACATCTTGATGATAATCTTATTCTATAAGGGACTAATTCAAAAAGCTCGAGTCTATGTGGCTCATATGATTTTATCAGAACTAGTCATTAATTTCACTCAACACTTTCTAGTTGAATATTCTATTCTGGTGGAGAACTTTGATATTTATGAAACTCAGATTGGAAAAAATATAGTGACTGTGAACAAGGCAGCATTTCTGATGAGATTTGTTTTTCTTCTGACTGTAGCTGTACATCGACTCTATGTAGTGGTGTATCCAACAAAAAGAGATCCGTTTACTAATTTTCGATTGAAAATTGGTTTTGTGGTGTCATGGGTTAGTATAAATGAATGAGCAATGAACAAAATAACGGACATCACGAGTGTGAATTTCCGAAAATTCCAAAACCTGTTACCCCCCCCCCTTGATTGCTTCAAAGATTATAGTTTCTTTTTTTACCGGATGCGCGGGTCGCAGTTTTTATGAACGTCAGTTTTCCAGTTACTGTTCCCGAACGAACGAGTCAAACTTTTTTCGTTCTTGAAGTCCAAAATCAAGACAGAATTTTTAGTAAAAATCAGAATATACTTAAAAAAAAACATTACTTCAGATCGCAATCCTCCTTCTTCAAATCTACATAAACCAAAGCAAAACCTGTTATGTGTCATATGACACCGCTTGGTATACTATCAAAATGAAATGCTTCGGTGAAATCCCAGAACAATTCCAAATCGCAATGACAATCAAGCTACGTTTCGGCTCGATTGCTATTCTCTCGAGCTTTTTGATCAATACATCCGCCTATTTATATGTAAAATTTTTGGAGTTAAGAAATCAAAAAGTTGAAACAACGATAGTGGTTTGGGTGAATTATAGGAATGCTAGGTGGATTAAGGAGAAGTCCGAGTTATGACCAAATTTTAAATAAATTTTTTGGGGGTTCTAGGAAATCGATACTTCGGAATTGTATGATCACTCTACTTATGCTGGTTAACACCATCTACAACGCGATCTATGCAAGGTATGAATATCTAGATGCCGCCACCCTATCCAGCCTGAGAAACGTCGTGGCTATTTTTGGATTCATCGATGTTTACAGCCCATGTATACTCAACATTCTCATATTTTTTGCGCTGAACGAGGAAACTCGCAAAAAAATCAAAATGTACTTGTTGTCAAAGTAATATTATTAGGTAAAGTAAAGTAAATACACGAAATGTCTAAGATCATTGAAACAGTTAGTCATACATGTTTGTTTAATTTTTGCCCTCATCCTGTATAAAAACAGACCTCTTGTCGGATATCTGACTTGAGACCTAGATAAGATGAAGTATTTTACACTTATTTTTGCGGTTATTGGAGCATCTGATGCTCTTTTCAATTTGATTGGAAGAGATCAATTCATAACTGTAACAGGGACATTAATCTGTAATGGACAGCCAGCCAGTGATGTTCTGGTGAAACTTTACGAAGACGGAACCAGTAAGTTGACCTTCTAGAATCATTCATCATATAGAACTGTTCCAGTCTTTGACACCAAGCTCGATTCAGTTCGCTCAAACTACGGAGGACAATTCCAAGTGTCCGGCACATATACGAAAATCTTCACGATGGACCCAAAAATCAATATCTACCATAAATGCAATTATGATGGATTTTGCGACAGAAAATTGACGATTGATATTCCGGACAACGCGGTGACTGAAAGTTCATCTTGGCAAAATACATTCGATATTGGAATGATTAACTTGGCTGATCAGTTTCATGGTGAATCGACTGATTGTATACATTAGTTATTTAGATGTTTTGTTTCAATGTACATAAATATTTTTGACTTGATAAATTTTTTTTCGTTGCCATCGGAGTACTATACTTCAAATTTTCAGAATTCGATAATACCAGAAATGAATACTCTTTGATGCTTAAAAAAAATTATTTGTGGGGATCTTGTAAATTTTAATTTTGAATTAAACCTAGTTATAAAGAGAGCGCGTTTTAGTGGTCAATCTAATTAAAAGGACATACTATTGGACAAGATTCATGCCGCAGCTGAAAGAAAAAATACTATGCGTTGCCAACTTGAGGAAAAAAGAATATTTGTTGTTTGCAACATGAGCAAAATTAGTAAATTTTTCCGAAGTGAAAGGTAAAAGTTTTGAAGAAACCAATTTTTGTAATTTTCCAACGATAAAAAATGTTATTTTGAGTAACAGAATGGTATCCAATAATTCTATTTCAAAAATCTTCTTTGTGAAGCACAAAATTGAAGACCGAAGATTGTCCCCAAAATTAAAACTTCAACTTGTTATTGCTGGTACGGACTCGACCTTTAATGATAAAGACGTATTTTTTGATACTCGGTTCTAATGGCTCCTTGATCTAACAAGGGAAGGTCGCCAAGCGTGGTTATTGGATTTGTTAGAGGGAGGATATGATAATATCAATGGTGATATTTTCAGCATGATCTATCTGAATGCAGACATCTGAATCACGTCTTCACCATTGGTGATGGAGTATGGATTATTGAATATCTGTATTTCATAATTGAAAAATAGATCTCGGTCATCAATTATTATGTCTCAATGAAATTCGATTCAAACTCCACAAACTACGACGCTCGATGTTGATCATCAGCGTCACATGTTTGTTATTTTTTCGACGTGCTCTTTCGATTTTTCAAACCCCTTGGTAAAGATCTTACATCTCTACCAATACTTTTTCCAAAACACTTTTCTCTTTTGCCAAAGTGCTTCAAACTCTCAAAGTCAATAGGCATTGACCTGACCCTGACTGAAGTCCAAAAAATTGTCGAATTCCCCCACACCTATTCCCAAATTATTAGTAAAAAAATAAATATTTAACTAATTTTGTGCGCTGTTTCACGTGAGCGACAAATATAACTCATTTGTTTACCTACTTTCCAATATAAAACCTCTACATGAAACGAAGAAGTTACAGTTTAATTTTTTATTTGACAAAATGAAACTTATTTTCTCGTTTCTTGCTCTTCTTTCAACTGCCAATGCTTTGTTCAACGTTATTGGAAGCGACCAAACCGTTACTGTAACTGGTAAATTAATCTGTAATGGCCAACCAGCTAGTGGAGTTCTAGTCAAAATGTATGAAGATGGAACTAGTGAGTTTATTGTTGAAACCTTTCTCTGAATTTAGCAACAAAAAACTCTGTTCCAGTTTATGACACTAAAATGGATTCAACAAGAACATCTAGCGATGGAACATTCCGGTTATCTGGGTCATACACAAAGGTCTTCACATTGGACCCAAAAGTCAACATCTATCATACCTGTAACTACAGTGGACTTTGCGACAAGAAATTGACAATTGATATTCCTTCCTACGCAGTATCTTCGAGTTCTTCGAATGGACAAAATTATGATATTGGAACGCTGAACTTGGCTAACCAATTCAAAGGAGAAACAACAGATTGTATACATTAAATGGGTGATGTATTGGATTTTTTTTGTAAATAAATGATTCTTATCAAAATGAAGAGAATTTTTCTTGAAATTGGCGGCAGGGATCTATAATATATTGATTCGGGTTTTCTGTTAACTTGACAACTTGTTGTTTTTACTGTACTTAACTGACCTCATCCAAATTCTAGAGCAAAAAAAATTAATTTTTGTACTGCTTGTTGATCATCTTTAGCTCTTTTTTAGAAAGTTGAAAAATTCTGATTTTAAAGCCCTAATCAGCAAAATTTAAACCAAGTCAAAGTTTTAGACCTGTTTTTTTTAAACGATTTTAGTCAAAGTTTTAGACCTGTTTTTAAATATCAGACCTGATCCTATTCAGATTAAATGCCTCCCATATTTTTTGTTGTCGCAAACCACAACTTCTTCTCTCTTTATATCTCAAAAAAAAACTAGCGGTTAGTTGAAAGACACTGGTTGGATTAAATATCACCTGGATTAGGTAAGAGCTCAAAACTAATTAGTTCTATATTAAAACTCAGCCGTCTCACCTTCTCTCTTTCTATAAACCCTTCATACTTTTATGATATGGAATATTCAAATCATGTTTTTATTGTGTTTGTATACACAATAGCAGTGATCTATATGATCATTCTTGTTATTATGGATTATTATTTGAGTCTATGATGATATTGGAGGTAAGAAAATGAAAAATGATTCACCGTGAACTCCACGTCGTTCTCTCTATAGTCTCCCTTTTTTATCAGCTCCACCCAACCCCTCCAATTTATTTTGGAATCCATAGATCTATCGAATCAGTTGTCTATTTGTTGTTAAATCGAGTCTAAATTGTGTCCAAAAATAATTATAAATATGGAAAATATCGGGTGTGAATGCACTGATAAATCAATCAAAAATCTCGAAAACGCTATCAAACATTTATTGACTCGCGGAAGAAAAGTCAATGAAATTTTGGAGGCTGCAAAAATGCAAAAAACATGTGAAAAAGTTGAAGATATTGCATCGGCCAGAGATGATACGGTTAGTTCTATTTTCGGATCAAAGGGGGATATCTTGACACAAATGTTCGATTTCAGCCAAAATCAAGCTCGGAGTGCTATGCGACATTTTGCAAACCACCTTCACCAATTAATATGCCTATCCCAAAAGAGCAAAGAACTATCTACAATAAGAGAGTTAGTTTTGTCCTCTTTTCTAGATTCTAAACCTTTTAGAGATTTTCAGACAAAGGCCAGTGAAAATATCGATTTCGATATCCCTTCGCTAACCGAAGAAGTATCTGACAAACGAGTTAAGACTTCGAAAAAATCGATCACAAAGACCACATTGACAGAAACGATTCGAGTAAGATTCTCGACGATTTCATACCAAAAATTCCCCCCAAAAAAATTGCAGTCCATCAAAATTCGTACTCCAAATGGTATCACGCTCAACGACACGTATACTGTTGATATCGATGGAAAATCAGAAAAATTGCCATCGATGATCAATTTGGTTCAACGTCATGATGGTTCGTTGGATGTTTCGTACAGTTTCATGGATTCGAAGAACGTTGAAACGATGAATCTGAAATTTAACCTGAAAGGGGGAGATGTTCAGAATATTATTGTTGATGGGAAACAGTTCAAACAGGTTCAACCTTCTGTTAATTGAGAGATGAATAAAGTGTTTTTTTGGGAAACTTTGAGACTTTTCTTGTTTTCAGAATTTTGAGCTGAGCCAACTAGCGGGTCTATGAAAAACCCAAATATTTTTCTTCCCATTGAAAATAATAAAACTGTTCACAAACAAAAGATTCTATTGAAGAAGATGATTCATCATTTTTGAACAAAAAAGTTTTCAATTGAAAATATTTTTTTTGAAGCGTGTGATATTTGATTTTTCTCTTTGAATTCTATTTTTTAATTTCTCCATATTTTCCATACAAACATGGGTGGACATTTATCCCATCTGAAAGTCGTTCAGAATTCCGAAATCTTTCAAACTACTTGTGGACCTATCAGAGGCAATGTTTATCAGCATGTAATACACCCAATCCTAATTTCTGTAGATTTTTCATGAGTTCAGGAGAATGGTAAAATAGTGGATGGGTACCTGGGGATACCCTATGCAAAAACGCCTTGTCGGTTCGAGAGAGCGGAGGAAGCAGAGATTTGGACAGAAGTCAAAGATTGTTACAAATATGGACCCAAACCGTTGCAAACTGTTGTTGCGAGTTTTGTAAGTTTTTGGATCGGGACATGAATATTTCGATTTAAAAAAAAAAATTAATTTTTTTTACTGTTTCGAGACACTTTTTTAAAATCTATTTTGATTAATTTTAGTACTTTGGCATCGTTTGATTTTTCTATTGCCGATTTGATTTTTTTCGACTGTCCAAAACGGGGCCGAGGTTTCGCTATAGAAATTTGTAAAATTTTCTTTCCAAAAATTAAAAAAAAATTTGGAGATCGGAAAACAATAAATTTTATAACTATTGTTAAAAATTGAACAACTGTAGAATAGAAGAAGAGAAAATGTTCAACCATATTTTGAACTTTCACGAAATTTTTGAGGATTTTTAACCGAAGCTGACAAAGTTGACAAGGCTGACAAGGTTGTGAAGGTTTTTTTTAAATAACTTTTTTTGATCTATTGAATCATGTATTTTTACATTTCTATACAGTAGCGAAGCTATGGCCACGAGATTTCTTATGGTCACACAAAATTGAATACTAAATGGATATCTTCTTTGGTACCGTAATATTTTTCAGGCACCCGTACCCCTTCTCATACATTCTAGACAATTTCAGGGATCAGATCCTCAAGCCAACACTGGCGAGAATACTTGCTTGACGTTGAATGTATTCGCACCTCGTTGGAAATCTGAACATGATACTCGACCAGTGATGGTTTTTATCCATGGAGGTGGTTTCGAATTGGGAGCTAGTGCAGATTATTGTCATAAATCGCTTTCTGGGTAAGCTCGATTCTAACCTACCATACCTTTTCAACAAATTTCAAATTCAGATCCCTGCCACTTAAGGATGTCATCCTGGTCACAATCAATTATCGACTTGGTGTGCTAGGTTTCCTTACCACTGGTCAAGCCAACTGCAAAGGAAATTTTGGACTCTGGGATCAGACTCTAGCTCTCAAATGGGTTCAAAAACACATACGATCTTTCGGTGGGAATTCAGATAATGTGACAGTTTTTGGGCAGAGTGCAGGGGCTGTTAGCGTGGATTTTCTCTCACTTAGTCCACATTCAAGGAACCTATTCCATAAGATGATTCCGATGAGTGGATCGGCTTTTTGTCCATGGGCGATGAGAACAGAAGAAAATCAAGTTAAGGTGTTCGAGGAGTTCGCGGAGCACATTGGATATATCAAGGGGAAGCAGGATCTTTTGGAGTTTTATAAATCGAAACCAGCTGTGGAATTGACAAAGATTGAAAATTTCCAAAAATCTTCATCCGGATGGCTGACTTTTGTGGCGAATTTTGATGGAGCCTTCTTTTCGAAACCATTAGACGTGTTGAGAAGAGAAGCACCCAAAAAACCCATGTTAACTGGAGTATGCGACAAAGAAGGTTTGCTCCTTGCACTTATCGATCCTAAGCTAGTCGAGACACCGGAAAAAGCGCTCAAAACCCATATCGACATCAATTTTCGAGGGGATATTTTTGAAAATCCAAATGAGATTCAGAAGCAGCTTTTCGAAAAATACGCTAAAGGTGTTCTGAATGATGAAGATGAGCTAAAAAAGCGAGTCCTCGAATTTTTTGGAGATTGTCTCTTTGATTTTGGAGTTATGTCAAGTGCACAAAATGCCGCCAAACATGGGAATGATGTATATTTTTACTCGTTTGATTATTGCAATCCGAATGGTTTTGGGATGTTTCAGAAGTTGATTCCATTTACAGGTGATGTTTTTCAAAACTCTGAAGTGAATACTCTAATTTTTCAGCCTCCACACATTGCACTGATCTTCGTTATGTTCTTGGTGAAGGTTTGTATAGTAAATTTGAACCATCGAAAGAGGACTTGATAATGTTTGAAACTATGACAACGTTATTCACTGATTTTGCAAAAACTGGAAATGCGGGATGGGAGAAACTAGATGCCCCGAAAAAGTTTGGAAGACACTATAAAATTTGTTATCCGAAGTCAGAAATGAAACAGGTGTTCCATGAAGGAAGATGGGAGTTCTTGCAAAAAATAGTGGACCAGGATCAAGCTCGTAATAAGTTTGTGTATGGTGTTGATATGAAAAATTGAATTTTGAACTTAAATGAATGTTTGAATGAGAAATACACAGTTAAAAGGTAAAAAAGCAACCTTCAGCTTACACTGTTCAAAATTAAGACTACAGAAGTTATTTTCAAAAAAAAGGACCAGATTCGGTTACCCCAGCAACGTTGGTTCAGATTAGTTAAGGGTTATTTCCATAAATAAAAAACAAATTTTGAAACAGTATTTTGAAAGAAAAAATTCTGACGTTCAGGTTTGAGAAAAATTTTGAGAAAAATGAAAAAATTTGAGGATTATTAAGAATGATTTAAAAATATTTTTCTAGTTCCTGAGGTGTTGGAAAAATAAGATAAAGTCAGTAGAAAGTATATTTTTTCCAAATTCGATACCGATTTTCAGGAGTTTTGAAATCATATGTCTAAAATAGGGATATTTCATGAAATTAAAGTTGCTCTTACATTAACACGAATTTTTTGAAGTAAAAAATTCGAGAGACGTTTCATCGAAAAGTTTTATTCCAAAAAAAGAGCAAATAGTTGAAAGTTTCCAAATTTCAATTCTCGAATAGAACTTTCTCAAAAATTAGATATCTTGGTAAAAAATCGCTCAAAGGTTTGCTATGAAAAATGTGCTCTTTCATTTGAGAGCAACTTGCTGAGTCCCTTCACTCCACCTTTCAAAAAGCAAAATCAGAGCTTGACTTGAGTAAAATGTTCATGAGAATTCAAGAACTAACAGAATTCCCATAATTTCGCAAAATCGTTTTTTTTTTCTAATTCTACATTTTTTACACAAACTCATATCACAAGCTCTCTTTCTTTTTTTGCCGTTTCAGTATCGATATATTCTTTTCAGTTTTTTTCTCATTCCATTCTCATCATTCCCCATGGAACCGAAGATAATAACCTTGGTTACCTCGCCCCTAACTACCCCTATTTTTCTCATTATTCGTATCCATGCTGCCTTTTTACTACAATATTCTTATCCATGTGGTTTATCTTATCCCAGTTTTTATCTACCTCTTCGTTCTCCGCTGGCAAATGAAGAACTACATGAAGTTTCAAAATATGCGAAAACGAGGCAACTATTGATGTGAGGTAGTAGTAGTAGAAGTACTTAAGAACTCTTCTTTTGTGTTTTCAGAATCCCATCCATCCATCATCCACCAAACAAATACACCCATCCATCTCAATAATTGTCTCCGCCATTTTGATCTTCCTGAAATGAAAGAGTTTTATGTATAGAATAATGCTTTTTTTTCTATGGGCTGGTCAACATTCATTTTTGATGAGTTTGGGGTGTACTTCAATTTTTTTGCATCTGTATGTAGTCTGGGAAGATTTTTGGATTTTATTTATTCAAGATAATTTTTTGAACTGGAATTTGAATCTTGTGGATGCAAGTTTTATGGGTTTCAGGTAGCCGGATTCAGGTTTTCAATAATTGTGTGCTCATCGAAAGTCGGGCTCGGTTTAACTCGGGTGGCCCGATTCAGACTTTACCATTTTTTTGAACCCACTAGAAACGGGTCAGTGTGATACAGTTGGTCCGATTCAGGCTTTCCCATAATTTCGGACCCATTGAAAAACTGGCCCGGTTTGATTCAGGCTTCCCATAATTTCGAACTCCTTTAAAATTGGATCCGGTCCAATTTAAGTGACCCGATTCAGATTTTCCATTATTCCGGAACCAATTAAAATCGGGTCCAGTTAGATTAAAATGGTCCGATTCAGGCCTTTTCATCATTTTGAACCATATAATGACAGAGTCTGATTTTTTCATAATTTCAGACCTAATAAAAATGAGGTCGGCCCGGTTCGATTCAGGTGGCCCGATTTTGGTTTTTTCAGCATTTCGGACACATTAAAAATTTGGTCCAGTGTGATTCAGGTGGCCCAATTCAGGCTTTCCCATTTTTTTGTACCTTTTAAAATCGGGACGGGTTCAATTCAGGTCGTCCAACCTAGACTTTTCCGTACTTTTGGACCCACTTATAATAGGGCCCTTTTCAGGCTTTTCCATCCTTTCGGACCCATAAAAAAAATGGATCCGGTCAAATTCTCGATTTACCTCAACCCAAAATTGTACTCTCTCCACAAAAAATCATCAACAACTGCCAACCAGCTGGAAGTATAGAGGTCAAATAAGTTCTCAAAAATCCTATGTCTTCTTTCCAACCAGCTGGAATTTACTGTACATTTGCGAAATCAAGTACAAGATGTTATATATTCAAAAAAAAAAAGGCCCACCCATTTTTCGGTCAACCACAGGTCAACTTGCTAGTGACGCGTGCATTCCCCCACCCACCAACTCAGTTGGTGTGTAATAAAAACTTTATCCCTGCGCACTTCTCGACTGTGGTGTCAATTTCTCGCCAGACACCGACCCCTGGTTTGCTTCTCATTTTCAGGTTCCGCGCAGCTGTTTCTCTCCAGATGTTCTTTCTTTTTGCTTTTTTATGTTACGCTATTCTCTTCCTCATCTACACAATGTATAATGTTGGGAGGGTCTCTTTTTTTTGTTCTGCTGATTCATTTTAATGGTGACTCGCTCGACCCTCAAAATTGTTATGTTTTATGTTTTTCCCTCAATTTTTGAACATTTAGAAAGTGGCAAAAATAGAGAGTGAAAGAGAGTGGTGACCTTCGTATGGTAAATATAGTTTTTTTTAAATATATAAGATGGACGAAATTGCAACTTTATGATTTGTTCACTTTTTTAATAAATGTTCCAAAATTTTCATATATCATGCTTTGGTCCTCTGCAGAATTAGCAGAATCACGTTTTTGTACTCCTTCCGATTCGAACCTGGTCCGAAGGGCGAACATTGACCTTGATTTTGATATATGCATAGAGTGTTGGCCAGTAGAACCTAATTTTGACTTCAAAAACCATTTTTTTATTAAGGCTCTTCTTGCCTACAAACGTTGGAAATGAAGGGCCTAATCTGGCCCACTTCGGTCTGCTCCGGCCTGGCTGGAGTGCTCAAAATGATCTGCTGGTGGTTACTAGATTTTACAGAGTTTTTTAAGGTTTTCCGAGTTAACGAAAAAAAAACGTTCAAAATGTTTTTCAATTTGTTTGAAAACAACCTTACTGGAGCTAGATTGTTACTAGAAAAAAAACTTCGCCTTTCGACCATAATTTTTTTCAACCTGAAAAATAAATATATTCGGAAAATTACAATTTTCTGAATCGGACCGCCCTGAACTGTGATTTCTAATAAAGATTTCTGGATAGGGTCTATTCGGTGTGCAACTTTGGGTAGCATCTTATTCACATAAAATTGAACTGAATCAATTGTAGGGTCTGATTTGGGAGAACTCGCAATAAGCCTGATCTGATGAATTTTAAGATATTTTAAAATTTAATAGAGTTTTTAGACGTCCATTTCAGTAACTTGAACTGAATCGGGCCTATTCCATTTTAACATGTCCGGTTCATCATGGCTAACATCATGGCTCTACTATGTGAACTATCTCTCAAAGTTTCCTAACCAGGCGGTGGGTTGAAAACCATCTGGAAATTCTAGATTTTTCTCATTTTTTTGTTTTGAAAATACGATTCTCCTCTATAGGTATATTTTCCAAAGTTCAAGTTCATTTACATTTGCCCGTAGATTTCGAAAAATTTCCAAAATAATTTTTATACCAAGAAAATGTGCATTATCTCTAGAATTTTCTAGCACAAAACTTCACAATAATCTCTCCTCTCATTTTACACACCTGTCAAAAACCCCATATTTATTTATTTTTTCTATCGAACTTGACATTCCTTATCAGTACACATTGTCTTATCACAACTCTATTCCGAGATTCTAACTATTACTATTTTCTTTTGCCCCGCCGTTAGAAAAAATAAATAAATCCTTACTTAACCTTAATTTTTCTCGTTGTCGATAGTTATCATGTTTTTTCACAGATCCATCAATTGTCTCAATGTATCTTCTTCTTCTACTACTTTTGATAAGTAGTAGGTTAACCGATGCGTCAACTGATGGGTTTTATGCGTTTGGTGACGCGGTCAATGATAAGGTTAGTTGACTTGACTGGACATGTTCCTTTAAAAAATATTGAGAGTTTTCAGAGAATAGACTATAGCGTTGATCAGAATGGAGTTGTCCTCGATGTCCCGATTGTTTTTATGGAAAGATCGCTTGATGAAGTATACCTCTCTCACAATGGTATAGTTGGACTTGGACATCGTGTACCTGACAAAATGGGACCTCTTCAAAATATTGAAAACATGGCGATTGCTGTCTACTATGCTCCAACTTCAGAAGGCCAGATTTATTATCGAGTCACTTCTTCGGATCAAGAAATTCTCCAGAAATTGACAGCCGATGTGAAACAGGTTTTCGCCGATGCTTCAGAGTTTCGTGGAATCCAAGCTGTTATCATCACTTGGACAGGGATTCAGAATGCTGAGAAGGATGGGGAAGCTCAATTCCAACTTGCGATTGTGTCCGATGGAGCAACTACTTATTCTGTTGTACACTATGGAGCACTTCCATGGTCATCTTCGATGGGATACTATGCGCAGACTGGATTTGTTCATTCGCAAGGCAAATATCAGACAAATGTGAATTCCGGAGGTCCAGATGTTAAAGAGCTAGTGAAGTAAGTATTTTTTTCTTAAGAAAAGAAATATGAGTATTTTATTCAGCTTGTCAAACAATCAATTCGGAAACTCGTTCATTTTCCGCATTTCTGGTTCAGCAATCGAAGATCCACGAGAAGAAGGAGGTGATGAATATGAGTATAACAACTATGATCAAGAGTATGAGGGAGAAATTCGTGAGTTATAGGGTTTGGGATATTTTGGGAGCATTGTGAACTTTCATTCAAATTACTTTTGGTGAAAAATAAATTTTGAAGCAGTAAAAAAATAAAGACATTAAGCATAACCTTAAAATTAAAAAAACATATATAGTCGAGCGAAGAACCAGTGACGTGTCGGTTGCTTTTTTGGAATTATTTTGGTTAACGTATGAAATAAAATCCAGTTAAAAAATACCTTTGAAAATCAGAAAATTGTACTCAAAGTTCATTTCAATTTGTTCCAAGCGATGAAAAAAAATTGAGCTTCAGGATTCAGAATTAAGGATGTGAAATTCGGGATATGAAATACGGGATATGCGATTCAGAATGTGAGATTCAGGTTAAGATAATCTGAATATGGAGTCTAGCTTCTGAGTTCGTTATCCTGATTTTGTCATTTCTGTATTCTGTAAATCAAAGGTACATATCCAACAAATTTTTTTTAGGCTATAAAGATAATGTGTGTGAACAAACTCACACAAAAATGCAAAAGAGTGAAGAACAGTTGACTGAAGTACTGTAGATCATGTGACTCTGAAAAAGTGGAAAGCTCACCATTTGAATTCAGAAATCTGTCCCACTTCTCTATCAGCCCTAAAATCACCATCCAACCCTGAATTCCAGCTTCTGACTGTCCTAAAGACAAGTTCCTTGACAACTGCCCCAAAGAATGCCGATTTGTTCGAGATGAACGAGGATGCCCCCGATGCCTCTGCGCTGAGAAACCGAAACGCCCATTGGCACCCAAACCACACCAACCAAACACTGTGCAAGAAGATGATGATTCTTCTGAAGAGGAAGAAGTACAAGCCCCATCGCAGGGAGATTCGAGAGTTGCTCCAATGACATGTGCGCAAAAAGATGAGAAAACTTGTCATGATAACTCTATCTGCCAGTGAGTTTTTGATTCATTGAGCTGTGATATATAAAGTGTGGATGTTTCAGAGATTTCTCAACTGGATTCTGTTGCTCCTGCGAGCCGGGACACTTTGGAAATGGTAAAGAGTGTCTGCCAAAGGGGGAACCTCAAAGAATCTCGGGAAGCTTCGAAGGAGTTATCAATCGCATTCCAATTGATCGAACTGATCTTCATACCTTTGCCACTGCTAATGATGGAAATGTATTCACTGCCATTTCAAAAATCCCATCAGATCTTGGACATCCACTGAAGTTGATCAATGCCATCGGAAGTGTAATGGGTTGGCTCTTCGCAGATGCTCAATCTCCAACAACTCCTAATGGTTTCCAAATGACTGGTGGTCTTTTCAATCGAACAGTCGCTCTCCACATTGGCAATCACTACGTGACAATTAAACAAGAATTCGGTGGCAGGAACATTCATGACTACCTCGAGTCACATCTGTTTGTCTCGGGAACTTTGCCAGATGTTGCGCCTGGCAGCGAGATTTTGTTTCCAGATTATGATGAGGAATATGTTCGCGAACGACAAGGTTAGTTCAGACGGGGGATGCTTGTGTAAAATTTGATTTCAGAATATCATGAAGCTTCAAAAACTTTCAGAGGTTTGGGAAATAGCTTGATTTTTTTGAGTTGCTTTTTTGAGTTTTCACACATAAAATTGAATAGTTTCACTCTAACAAGGGACTTTGATTTAGGGATTAACGGCTTTTGAAAATTGAGAGATGTAGAACTTTGGTGCACATTTTTCTGGTGATCAACCTGATCTTCAACTTTTGAGATCAGCACCATTGTAATCAGCGGGTCACGTTTCTCAAAAGCCGTTAACACCTGAAAAAAAAACAAAACGTTTTCCTTTAGGGTATCTTACATCCCATGCTGCTTTTGATGTTCGAATCGTTGATGGTGGTAACACCCAGACCGTCCGAATGACAATTGATCAGCAAATCAACTTCGAGGAATGCCCACATCAACCACTAACAACTGAGCAAAAAATGACACTTAAAGTCAAGAGAATTAGTGTGGTATACAATGAAGATGAAGGAATTGTTAGGTACAGTTCGAAGAACTCTGTGAGCAAGTCTGGAGAACGAGCACATGGGGCAACTTTGCATATCCCTTCGGAGCATGTTGCGACTTCTGATCCTTGCTCAAGTGGACAACACACTTGTACCCTTCCTAATATGCGATGCCGTGTTGTTGATCCGAGTTATCGATGTGAATGTGAGCCGGGATATCAGGCTACACATGATTCAAACTCGCCGATTGGATGGGTTTGTCAAGATTTGGATGAGTGCCAAAGAGGAGATCATAACTGCGATCCACATGCAAGATGCTCCAACAAATTAGGTTCTTTCGGATGTGAATGTCTTCCTGGATATATTGGAGATGGTAGATCATGTATTCGCGAGCAATCGGAAGCTTCAAGAGAGCAATACCCTCAAGATCAACAACCAGCGCAACAAATCCACGCGTCTAGTGAAGGATCATGCACAGCTCATACTCAATGCCATCAATGGGGAGAATGTGTGTTCACAGCAGAACATCCCACTGGAAGATGTAAGTGTCGAGGATGGTATGTTGGAGATGGTGTCAATCATTGTGGCCCACCAGAACAGAACCGGCCAGCACAGCAACAACAGCAACAACACGTAGTACAACAGCCAAGAGGACAACTCTGCGGTACATCTGTCTGTGATCCAAATGCTGAATGTTTGCCAGAACCAAGTGGAGGGGTAAGTAGGGATTGGAAAAATGGGTAGCTAGAAGATGTAACTAGGCTTTTGACCGTCCCAAGTATCAGACTTCCATGAATTAAAGTACTCTAGACAGACATCAATTGAACGTGGTTCAAAGAATTTCTGTGAAACTGGGCTCGAAAATGAAGGTTCTTGAAAAATCCAATGAAACTAATTAATCAAAAAATGAGTATTGGTTGTAATTGGACTAAATTCAACTTTGTCTAAAAATTATGCTGTCTGAAATTTTTTGATTCCAGAAATAATGCCTCTCAATTTAGAGTTCAACTTGTCGAAATCAGAAGTCAATAAGATACGTTTTATGTAGAAATTTTTTTTTCATAATCAAATTTGAAAAATTGTTCGAGTATTGATAAATATTCCTGAACTGTAGAATTGTTCAAAGTCTATGCAAGAACATGAAAAACCTTTTATGACTACTCGAACCTGTTATCAGTGGGTTCCACGTTTAATTTTTGAGCTACATCAATAGAACCTGTTTGTTTCGAAATTAGGTTCTCACAATATCACCTTTCAAATCCACAATTTTCCAGTCTGAATGTGTTTGCAAGGCTGGTTTCACTGGAAATGGTCTCCAATGTGAAAGTCTTCTTCCCACCGATCCTCACCAACAACGTCATCCGGCCATCCAACCCGTCCAACCTGCTCAACTCGACAACGTCTGTCGCTCACACGAAGAATGCTCCGAACATGGTAGCTGTGCCTACCATCAGACCCTCGGCTACTATCAATGTGTCTGCACTGAACCCTACATTGGTAACGGTGTCGATTGCACACTCCCCGGATCTTCATCTCAAGGTAAGTGACTTCTCCCTAGTTTTTGCATGACCTCTCCCCTTTCTCTATCCAGCTTCCGATGTCGGTTGTGACGTCACCAATGATTGTTCGGAATTCGCTGATTGTGTCTACGAGGGTAGCACGAGTGGCGCGAAATTCCGGTGTATTTGCCGATCTGGATATACCGGCGATGGCAAATATTGCATGCAATCTCAACTTGCGATCTCTTCCAATGTGCTTAACCCAAATGGTATGTCCTGAATATAATGCTTTCTTGTGTTTTTGTCCTTTCGCTTACCCTTTTTATGTTGCTCTTACCTGATGTTACAGTACTTTTACCACCACTTGAACCACTTCATCCATCGGCGTCGTGTAATCCAAATTGCGGCGAGAATAGTCAATGTGTTTATGATGATCATAATCGGTAAGATTTCATATCACACAGGTATCTTTTGACTTGTTATCCTTCTTTTTTCTAGACAATATCGTTGTGAATGTTATGCCGCTTTCATTGGAGATGGTTACAATTGCGTTCCTCTCGCCAAACCGCATCTCACCCCAGCTCAGCCTAAGACATGTGTAGAGTCTTCGGATTGTCATATCAATGGGCATTGTGTAATCAATGAGAATGGAGCTGGCGAATATATTTGTGAATGTCTTCCTGGATTCAGAGGAGATGGATTTATCAATTGTCAAGGATCGGATCAATGCAACCCATCTGACCCGAATGCGTGCTATCAGAACGCAAAATGTGTCTATGATGAAATGCAAAATGGTCATATCTGCAAATGTGTGGAAGGCTTCAAAGGTCGCGATGCAACATCTTGCGTGCCCTACGCCCCCGCAACAAACTGTCAAATCGAACCGCGTATCTGCCACGCTAACGCGCAATGTGTCTTGCGCCATGAGACATCGACATATGAGTGCTTGTGTAAACCAGGATCTATTGGAGATGGATATTTGAAGTGTGATGTGCAAGAAACACCAAAATGCACAAATTGCTCCAATCATGCGTATTGCCATCAAAATCCATCAGGAGCATATCAATGTAAATGTAACGCTGGCTATATGGGAAATGGACATCTTTGTGTCTCAATGAGTAAGTTTTGTGTCACTTTTTAGGATGTAAGGGCTCAAAAGTGTTGTCCGGGTTCACCTAAAGTGATTTCACCAGTTGAAAATAGAATTATTTATGATGATAAAAGTGACAAAATAAAAGAATGAGCAAATGGGGCGGGACTTTCCTACTAAAGGAAAGTGTAAAAATGTGGGGGCAGAATTGAAACATTATTAAAAAAGATAAGATTCGGCTGCAAAATATGTCCTTTGAATCGGAAATGGGAAAGATTATGGTCGATATAATGAATATTCGACATTCCCGGTCGTTGCACCATGTAGAAAATACCAACGAACCAGGAGGAAAATAATAGAATTTATGTATGACATAGTGAAAAAGATAAAAACATAACATTTGACGCTCTTTTATATCGAGCAAAATCCAATTATTGTGGGCGTTCGAGTGATAACAGTTCTGTGAAAACCATTATTAAATTCCACCGGAAGCTGTTCTTTGATGTTGAGTGTATCACCAAAAAAGGAGTGTAAAAACTGTCGTCACCGTGTGCGTGTGATCCAGTGCGCTCCAAGATCTGCTCAGCTCATCGCCAACTCATAAAAAGTTTTTTCCAGCATCCTGCCTTGATGATCGATCACTCTGTGACACTAATGCTGATTGTGTTCCTGGCGAAGGTGGTCACTACATCTGCAACTGTCATTACGGATACCACGGTGATGGTAGAACATGTTCACGTGAGTTCAACCATCTTTCTTTTTTGCCTATTCATCTTTTATCAATCGATAATTGCAGATATCAAGTCCAACTTTGGACAAAGACCAATATTTTCTTCGATCTTTATGATCGTTGTTTACAGGTCCCTTTAATGTTGTCTTATGTTCTCTATGTTGTCTAGCTATTCCTATGTTGCTTTGGGGCTTTATCATCCACCCCTTCTGCCCGGAAAAAAATCTAAAGATTTAAATTTCAGCGGACTCTTCGCATAGAAACGATAAGCTGCTGATTGCACGGGGAATGGCAATTTTCGAGCGCTCAACAAATCCAGACGAGTATGGTAAACAATTGATTGTGATACCGCATCATATACCGGTAGCGATCGATTTCGATTGTGAAGAGGAGCGAATTGTGTGGAGTGATATGTCGGGACATTCGATTAGAACTTCTTCGTTAAATGGAACTGATCATAAGGCATACTTTAGCAAGGAGTTGAGTAGTCCGGAAGGAATTGCGGTGGATTGGTCTTCGAGGTTTGTTTAAGGGAAAGGGGGACAAGAAGAAACATTTTAATTTTAAAATCATCAATGCGGCGTTCAAATGCCGAAAAGTTAAAATAAATGTCTGGAAAATGGTGTCCAAAAATGCCTGAAAAAATCTATTATTTCGATTTTTAAAAAAATTTGCCGATCTGCTAGGATGCCACGTTTAGTTAATAAAAATTTTTGGTAATTTGTTGACGTTTGGACGCCTCTTTAGTATACCTGGTTCATTACCAATACTAACACCATAAACCTTTTTTTCAGAAATGTATACTACGCTGATTCAATGAACGATGAAATTGGAGTTGCTTCATTGGATGGTAAATACAAGAAAACTCTTATCTCCGAAGGTTTGGTTAATCCACGCGCATTGACAATTGACCTGAATGGAAAACACCTTTACTACTCCGACTGGCATCGTGAGAACCCATACATTGGCAGAATTGATCTTGACGGTCTCAACAATCGAGTCTTCCTCAATGAAGACGTCCACCTTCCCAATGGCCTCACTATTCTACCAAATCGTCGTGAACTCTGCTGGGTTGACGCTGGTGTTCATCGCTTGTCATGTGTTTCATTTAATGGATCAGGAAAACGTACAGTGTTTACCAGTTTGCAATATCCATTCGGCTTGACCCATGAAAATGAGCAAAAGTTCTACTGGACTGATTGGAAGGAGTGAGTTCTCTAGCAAACTAAATTTTTCTGAACAAAATTGGTTTTTTCAGCAATCGAGTTCATTCCGTTGGCATTTATGGTGAAGGATACCGCAGTTTCCAAATCTCCTTGGGAGGATCGGGCAAAGTCTTCGGCATTCTCAGTATCCCAAAAACATGCCATGGTGTACAAAGTCATTGTGGTGAAAACAATGGTGGATGCGACTATTTGTGCCTTCCCGGACAGTCTGGTGCTACTTGTACATGTCCCGATAATGTCAGTGTTAAGGGATGTTGATAATGATATCACTTGTCTTATTTATTTGTTCTATTTATTTATTGTTTGCCTTACACCCTTTTTTTCACTTTATTTCAACTTTTGAATGAATGCTTTATTAACTAGATAGATCAGTGAGTTTCGATATAATATGTTCGTATTTGATTATTTTACATAAGTTCAAACAACAAAAAAATTAAACTTGAAAAAAACGTCGCAACTCTCACAAAATTGTTTCATATATCACCTTCTCGAAGCAGTAAAAGTGTATAAAAATTATTCTTTTGTTTTTTCAGCTGATTTCTGAATTTTCTCTGGAACAAATAAAAGATAAATAAAACACAATAAAATAAAAAAGATTGAAAAAAGGGAGAAACAGTTGCGATGCACAGCGATGTTTTATTGGAGCAGTTTTTGCGTCTTGAATTGTAAAATCGTCACATAACTTTTGTTAATGAAACACTAGCCCTATATTTTGAGATCTATATATATATATATACCTTATGTTTCCCGTAGAAAATGATAGACTAGATCTCGTTCACGTCAACGCACTGGATGATGGCGTAAAATAATATAACTTATTTGTTTCATATTTGCTTTATAGTATAAAAAGGTATAAAGTTCAAACCTTTTTTTACGTTTATTTTTTTTAAATCAAAGATTTATATAATGTGAAAATCTCAATTATCATAGTCCCAAAAGTATTAGAACAGACATGTTCAGTTGTTAATGGTAACGTGACTATTTTTCACTTCTCATGGTTTTTTCTTTTCAATCTCCAAGTAGTTATCACATTTTTCTCACAACTATGTCTATGAGCCCTAAAACAGTTGACTTTTGGTTGAGAACATCTCGACATTTATCAATAGTTGGATATGTTCTCACATTGTTCTCCAACGTTCTCCTAATAATTCTGACCGGATGGTATATAAAACGAAAGTTCGGAACATATAAATATCTTATAATTATTTTTTCTACTGTTGGACTGATTTTTGATACATTGGACTTTATATTGAATCCGGTGAGTGGTTTTGAAAGTATTTATCAAAAAATACACAAATATGGATTTTCAAGATGCTCCAATCTTTTGCCAACGGTTTCATTCTATTCACCACTATTGGGTCGTTTACACTTTCTCAACAGGCACTAACATGTCTTCTAGGTAACATATCTTCATTTTTATTTGCCAGACACTGACGATTTCAGCGATCTATGGTGGCTTATATCATGTTTCCAATGCTCTTCTGGCTGTTATGTTCATTCATCGATACTTTTCCGTTGCCAAACCTGAACAGTTGTTCTACTTCCAGGAAAAGCGAATAACACTATGGCTTACTTACTCATTCCTAATTGGGGGTATGAACGGTTCATCATGTTTATATTGCGGAAAAATAGATGAATATTCAAAGTCGTATATGTTCGAAGAAATATTTAACACTTACAGAGAAGTCATGGGAGATTTTCCTGCAATGGCTCTAATTGTATATGTAAGCTTACAAGGGAGGTTCGCGAGCTGTTACTTTCAACTTTTTCTCAAATTTTGTACACTTATGTAGTTTGACCTCCTGATCATCATGGTATATTTTTTATCTACCGGAAATCTTTGTGAAAAAAGTTATGAATTTTTAGACATTTTTTCACTACACCTCATAACTGTTATAAAATAAGAGCAACACAAAATAAATTAATTTGTACTCACGTGAACATTTTTCAAAGGTAAATGTCTCATTTTTTCTCTCGAAAATGGTCATGAAATAACTTTGATCTATCATAACTTTTTTCACAAAAATTTCCGGCAGATAAAAAATACACCATGATGATCAGGAGGTCAAACTACATAAGTGCACAAATTTTAAGAAAAAGTTGAAAGTAACAGCTCGCGAACCTCCCTTGTTAGTTTATTTTCAAAAACTACGAACGTAGATATTCAGGACAATTGTTCAAATATCCGATGGTGTGATGTGTTTGTCATTGCTTATAGTTCACTTTCAGTGGTAAGTACATCTACAAATTTCCTTTTTTAATATCATGTTTTTAAAGCTTGTTCAAAACGCAATAATTGTTTACTGTGGGTATAAAATTAGAAAGAAACTTTATTCTAAAAATACAAACTACTCCGCGTCATTGCGTAAATTGCATAGTCAGTTTTTCAAAACTTTAATATTTCAAGTAGCTACACCAACTATTCTTCTATTCATTCCAACAACTCTGATATTGTATCTTCCACTTATTGGTTTTGATATTCATTTTCCATCTGGAATCGTGTTCGCACTTTTTGGTCTTTATCCAGCTATTGATTCTTGTTTAGTAATGTATATTATAACAGATTATTCAAATGCGATGAGAGGTTTACAAAATATGACTAAATTGATAAAATGTGGTTTTTTCTAGATTTGGCGGCTGATGTCAGAAAGTTATTTGGTATCAATGAACAGAAAAATTAAATCATTCCGCACAAACACGATGATATAAAAGGATAAAATTAAGTCTAATGGGGTGATGCAGATGCTAAAAAATGATCGTTTTTTTTTAAATAAAATACAATGCAGGAACCTCAAAAAAACGTACGTTTAATTCAAAAAATGACATTTCCTATGTTTTAATTTTTCATATGTTTTAGTTTAATTTAAAAAACGCACATTTCTTAGCATTTGCATCACCCCATGAAGAACTGAATTAATGATTCAGTTAATATCATTAAATCAGCGTTAAGACAGTTTGATGGTTTCACTATTGTCTGCGCTGTAACGCTTTTTTAAAAAATTAATCCAATAATCGCCTTATACACCATAGAGATCAGATTTAGTTAATGGAATCAGTTTCTTGTACGGTATATTAGACGCTGCAATTTTTTTATAGATACCCAAATACCATGGCTGGTTAATGAATGTTTACATCCAGCCGTTTGTCCACCTGTCTGTCTATATTTCAAAAACTAAAAATCAAAAATTTAATGGATACTAAATGAGGGAACGGCGGAGTATAATACCTTGAATAGACAGTCTTTGATCTCCAAAGGCTTTTTGTTCCACGTACCTTGTCAATCAATTTCTACTGGAAAAATTGTACCCCTCCAGGTGTCCGTAAAACCGGTAATAGTTTTTTTTTTGTGGTAAAAACAATGGTGGGTGTGTCTTGTTCCAATGATGTCAGTGTTGAGTTATCAGGATGATATCACCTTGTTTGTTTTTTGTTTGTCCTACGTCTTTTTCTCCACTTTTGTCGAGTTTTGAATGAATTTTTTTATGGAAAACAGTGTTAGTTGATTTTTTTTTTCGGTAAAGTGTTCAAATTTGGCTGGAATCTGTGTTCGATTTTCAACAAAAAATTTTCAGGTTTTTATTTTTTTAATAGGACTGTGAAAGCTGTTACTTGTGGAATCATTGACCATTATTAATTTGTGAATATTTGCATCCTGTCTAGTTTGTCTGGACTTCAAAAACTATAAACCAAACATTAATAGACACTAAATAAAATAAAGATCAAGGATGATACGATAAATGATGTCATCATGGTTGCTTAATTGAATGGCAAACATAAAAATAGTCTTTGATTTCGGATGGCTTAGTTTTATATGCCCGACCGATATTGACCTAAAACACATAAACCACGTTAACTGGCTTCTCTTCGAAATGTCACAAATGTTGGTAGGTACATTTTTGTACATGTATTATCCAAAGATTCAGACAGACACTATTCACCACTATAAAGAAGGTTCGAAGTTCGATATGGCCAGGTTGCCGCAGTTTTTCATGAGATGAATTTTTGAATGAATTCTTTATACATATATGTAGATAGAAAAAAAAGATCAACAATTAATTGAGACAATCAGTTGTTTGTCCAGTGTATTGATTGGCCAAGTTCAACGTTCCAATATCATAGACCTTCGAAGGATTCTTTCCCGATGACACATAGTTGTCCGGAATGGTGATTCCAATCTTCTTATAACATAATCCATTGTAGTTACACTTGTGATAAATGTTCAACTTTGGGTCGATAGTGGAGATTTCTGTCTTGGAACCGGATAATTTGAACTGTCCGTTGCTGTCAGATGATCCTTCTTGAAGCAAGACATCGAAGGCTAAAACAGAATTTAATTTAAAATGTTCAATATGAAATTCTAAACTCACTGCTCTCTTTCTCATACAACTTCAGCTTGATATTTTGAGCCGGTTGTCCATTACAGATCAATCTTCCCGAAACAGCCACTGATTGAGTTCTGCCAACTCCGAGCAACGCCGAGGACCCATGACACAAAGCGAAGAAAATAGCAAAGAGTCTCATTGTTAGGAATGTCATATTTTGTCAAAATGGCGGAAATAGTTTGGTTTTATATGAACTTTAGCATGTTTGTTCAATTGAAATATGTTTGCCATTGGGCGGGTGTATGTAGTAAGGTTGATAGAGAGAGAGAGAGGTAAATAGGTTTTGTTTGTGACTATTTAAAAACTACAACTTTATGAACTGTGCTTTGTGATCAAGAGAATGTCATAACAGATCTATACCAATTGTTTACGATGACTCATTGAACTTTACAACAGGTGTGGTAAGGTGTTTTGACAAAAACATCCCACGTCATGTCAGTCATACACGACATCATAATTAAAGGTGGAGTAGGAGGAGTTGGCGAATTGCTTTTAAATCAAAGAGCATATTCTTTAGGTAAAACCCTCTAGACATAATTTTGAAACTTCAACGAAGGTTTCAAATGTATTTTTTCCACTCAAAATGGTCTCAAAAACTAGACCTTTATGTTAAAAAAATCAGTCTAGGATAATACCTTAAAAATTGTGATCATTCTTTCAAGAGCAACTTGCTAACTGCCCATACCACACCTTCAGGCAATATATTTTTTTTTTCATCAAAACAGACAGGTGTCAATTATAATGTTTGACGGTAAATTGAAATGTGGATATGTCGGTTCTCAACACTTGGACCTGTATTTTGATAACTTGATTATTCAGATTTTGGGTGTACTTTACAATACTCAAACTCCAACTTATACTACTCTGAGTGTGTATTACAATATGTTGACTAAATGAACATAGGGATCAATGATCCTTTATTGGATGATGAACACAAATCAGCTGATATCAACAAGTGTGGCCAAATCCATATTCCTTGACAATTGACTTTGATGGTGAACATCTGTAAATACTATTTCGACGGATATAATGAAAACCAGTATATTGACAGAATATATCTCAACGGCCTAAACAATTGAGTTTCTCAACGACCCTACCATTTTGAAGTTGTTGTAAACTCTGCTGGGTTTGACGCAGGTGTTTACAATTACCATTCGGCTTGACTTATGAGAATGAGCAAATGTTTTACTTGACTGATTAGAAGGAGTGAATTTTACAAAACTGTGACATTTACCAAATAAGAACTGAATCACCAGCAACCGATTCCAAAGACTATCACAAATTCATTGGTATCCTCAGTTTCAAAAAAAAAATTTCAAAGTGCCCGAAGTCAATGTGATGATAACAATAAGAATTATCCGTGCCTTCCCCAAACGGTATGTAAATCATATCACTTTCAACTTTATTTTACTCATATGTACATGTAGTGAAACAGTAAAGTAAAATCTTTTTAAAATTCATTTTTTTCCTGGCAAGAACTTACATATTTACAGTATTTTTTTATTCTTCAAACATTCATTCTAAAAATTAAAACGGTGTGAAACAATCAGTTTTCTGATCATTGTAATTCGACAAATTGATGGTTCCAACATCATATGTTTGCTGTGGATTTGTTCCCAATGAAACATAGCTTTTTGGTACTTCGATCGTGATTCTCTTATAACACATTCCACCATAATCACATCTATGATAAATGTTCAATTTTGGTGAAATATTGGATGTCTCAGTAATCGAGCCTGATAAATGGAATTGTCCGTTGCTATCAGTTGTTCCGTTTCGTAATGAAGCTTGGAGGACTGGAATAAAATTTTGATTTCCTTCTTGGTGATCATTCAATTCATTTACAGAATTCTTTTTGATACAAATTCAATGCTACACCTTGAGCGGGTTGTCCATCACAAGTCAATCTCCCAGTAACAGCTGCTGATTGAGTTTTACCAATACCATAAAGAGCCAAAGAAGCATGACACAAGGCGAAGAGAATAGTGAAGGTATTGAAAATAGTCATAGTTGATATGGATGACAAAAATCTATGGGTTTTTATAGGAACTTCAGCGTGTTTGTTCTAAAAGTGTTTGCCATTAGATATGTAGTAAGGTTCATTGAATAGAATAGCACAAATCAGAAAATTGTTTACTGAAAAAATATGCTCAAAAATCATTTCACATTTCAACTTAACTAGCACTTTACTTTTCAGATTGTTGGCTGAAGAAGTCACAATTTGGACAGGAGGCTAAAAGTTTACGAAATTCAATTTATGAGTTTTGTATATTTCGCAAACTCATGTCTAATGTTCCTGTTGATTTTATTACTGTTTTTCTGAACAAGCTTCAGAAGATGATTTCATTTTCAATCTGAAAAGCGAACTACATTAATTTTTTCACAACTGACTCAAAGGTGGGGTAAAGGGAATCGACAAGTTGCTCTTAAATGAAAGAGCACATTTTTTAGGTGAGACCCTCGAGGGATTTTTCACCGAAAAATCTAGTATTCGAGAAAAAAAGCTCAGTCGAAAATTTGGAAACTTTCAACGTACCCTTGTAAGTGGAAAGTTTCCAAATTTCTTTTTTCTAATCAAATTTTCTAGAAAACTAGACTTTCCGGTGAAAAATCCCTCGAGGGTCATACCTAAAAAAATGTGCTCTTTCATTTAAGAGCAACTTGCCGAGTCCCTTTACCCCACCTTCAACTTCAATCCAGTAACGGAAATCTGTTTTGAAGATGAATTGAAAAGAAAAACGATCTTGGTCTGATTCGCAGACTTGTTCTTGGGTTTCGGACTGAAAAAAACCACTATAGAGTCTCCTGTTCAGGATTCCAGTATTACCATCTTTGATTCTGGATTCTATATTAGACCACGTTCAATGTTACAAGATCAAGAATTGTAGTTACTGACCGTACACGAACATCCGAAGAGAGACATGATGAACCAGGTCCTATTTTTGGAACTGACTAGAAAAGGATTTTTCATACTTTCATTATGGATGAAACGGAAAAAAATTCACAAAAATAACACATGGATATTTTGATCCATTTTTCAATGAGTTTGTTGATGATTCAATAACCAAAGTCAAAAATATATATCCGGAAAATCTTAGTAGTGGTTCTAGCTAAACTACTATCAATCGAGCGCGCACAAAAATTGGATTTTGCTCGATATAAGGTTTTATTGAAAAAAAAAATGATAATTTTCATTGTGTAGAATAGAACCGTATCTTTTTTCTTGTGCCGTTGATATCAACATGGTGCTATTAAATCCACCGAAAGTCCACTTGGAATATCCAAAGCTTGCCATCTTGTTTACTATTTGTTTCTCAAGTGAGCCAACTAGCGCCGAAATGAAATCATAGCTCATCTGCCTCGCAAAAGTATCATCATATGACCTGTCATATCATCCCCATTCCCACACCCAAACAAAAAAGTATCATTTCAAATATTTATTTTGTTCAATTTATACAATCAGTTGTTTGTCCAGTGTATTGATTGGCCAAGTTCAACGTTCCAATATCATAGACCTTCGAAGGATTCTTTCCCGATGACACATAGTTGTCCGGAATGGTGATTCCAATCTTCTTATAACACAATCCATTGTAATTACATTTGTGATAAATGTTCAACTTTGGGTCGATAGTAGAGATTTCTGTTTTGGAACCGGATAATTTGAACTGCCCGTTGCTGTCAGTGGTTCCTTCTTGAAGCAAAACATCGAAAGCTGAAACAAAAAACGTATTTTTTTCTTTCATGGCCATACCTCGCACAACCTCTCGAGTTCCAGACGGTCAATTTTTTTTGGAAATCTAAAAGCGATTCCAGACGGGCAAAAATTTTTCAGAGGCTGTAAAGAACTAGACGGCCCCCTTTTTTAGTGAAAAGCTAGACGGGCAAATTTTTTTTTGCCAAGCGAACTCAGGCGGACACTTTTCAAAATGTTTTATCTCCACAGCTTTGTGCGAGGTATGTTCATGGCAGTCGGTCAACTAACTAGTCTCTTTCTCGTACAACTTCAGCTTAACATTCGCAGCCGGTTGACCATTACAGATCAATCTTCCAGACACAGCAACTGATTGAGTTCTGCCAATACCCAAGAGCGCAGACACTTTGAGGCCCAAAATGCCAATAACCAAAATCGATAGCAGTAGCCTCATATTAAACAACAGAGAAAATACTTTATTTTCTACTCGCGCGCTGTTATTCTCTTAAATACTCTTTCACCTATCGAGTAAATATTTGACTTTATATATTTTAGGCACATGTTGAGGAAAATCGAAAGTTCGACAACATTTTCGAAATAATGCATGTTTATTTAAAATCCACAGAAAAAAGAAAGAGTGTAAAGTACAGTACATTTGTTACTTTCCAAACTGTTTGATATTGAAGAACTTCTTCTTTTTGATCGGATTCTTCACCTTCTTCGTCGATGCCATTTTTTCGCCGATAGCATTTTCGTGAACAATTCCCGAGGTGATGGCGAATCTCGTAATCATCTCGCGGACACTCTTGTAGTGCTCAACGTTACGGAAACAGCCATATCTTTGGGATTTTATCGCTTGCATGCTCTCTTTGATTCCGACACTGTGCTCTTCAGCCAAACGAGTGAGGACAACGTCGAGGATCGCGTAGATTCCACAGCGAGCAATTCCAGTTGGACAGACGAGGAGGATTGGACCGGTGAAGGCTGTCGGCTTTTTGAGACAACGAATATGATGGAGTTTGATCTGGAAAAAAATATCTTGAGATTAGGAAAATACATGGCGAAAAAGCCTCGACAATTAAAAACTATTTTGACACAGTGGAGAAGCTGTTGTGTTTTGAGTCGCGGTGTTCAAGGTTCCTGGTTCGATCCCTTCCATGTGCAAATTATTTTTATTTTCTCAATATAATTTATTTTTTCTGTGTTGTACTGCTCAGAACTAGATGCAATCGGATCACTTAGTTTTTAGCCGGAAATATTTTATGTTGAATTTCTGAAACTCTTCAAAAAAATTTTACAGGGTAATCTGACCTATAGGAACTGATTCTGACATCCAAAATTCAAGTGAACCTTATCATAAATCAAGACAAAATAATGTTTTCCAACGATCGACGTCAAAAAAAAAAAATCTCGCCCTGGTGGGGATCGAACCTAGACCTCCTCAATCTTCGCTATAGCGCACTACCACTGCGCCAATATGTGCATATTGTTCTCTATTGTCGAGAACATTTGGTTGTTTTTTTCGGGTTTTTTTCTTCGGAAGAATCAGGTTCTTACCGTTGCTCTCATATCCGGCAAAAATTCTGGCAATGGACTCTCATTCATCCAATCCTTAAAATGCACTAAAGCAGTTGTCGCCGATTTATCTCTTCCCTCAGAAATCGTCATATTGATAACATCCACATGAGTCTCCTTGTACACCCCATTATTCTGAATTGCAAGATGGTTGTCTTTTCCAAATTCCAATCTTTCAGACATGTTGACAGGCCAAAAAGATTCCGGAATATGGATCAATTCTTCAGCATCGGCAAAGGTCTCCTTCCCAAACTCATGAGCAAAAGTCTTCTCGAAGTTTTTCTGCCCAATATCATAATCAGTGTCATCCTTCTTTATCTGTTTCTCATCAATCGCTCCCAACACAACAATGATACTCGGTCTTTCTTGCCAAGCCATTCGCCAGAATTGATTAGTGGTTTCCTGGTTGAATGGAGCCTGGCAGAAGATGTAAGCATCTTTGCCAGTGTAACCATCAACATGCGACGCGTTGATGTAATTGCCAGCGCCGAGTTTGTCACGAAGAATGACACGTGTATGATCGTAACATGGCTGAAAACAGATATTTTTTGTGGAAAATTGAAAGACACTTCACTCACCAAATGTGGAACCCGATTGAAAGCCATGTTTTGCATGAAAACATCAAAGTTTGGGGGATACACAATTGTCGCAGTGAACATATCATGCAACAATTGATTGCCTTCCGCAGCAATGGCAGCCATCGCATCCAGCGGAGCAATCTCTTCACGATCATCATCAGCTGCTCCACCACCAGCAGTAGATCTAGTGCGAGTATATTGAGTTGTTTCGTAGGAAATATCTACCTCTGTTTCACCTTCATCAAGTTCTGATCTGCAATTGATATATGTCATTTTAAAGTAGTATAGTATAGTTTAGAACTTACTCCAAATAAAGAAGAACCGAATTCTGTTGATCCATTGACATTTTTTGTTGTATCCTTGAGTTGAAAAGTAACAAATGTTCCAGCTGAGACTTACTAGAATAATAATTATGCGACTGGGAAAGGAGGGAATCTTATAAATAAGAGACACGTCATGAGACAGCGTGGAAGATAGATGTCACGTAGAATATATTATAATCAATGGGTTCTAGTTGAGGTTGAGATGGAAAAATGAGTGGATTACTACTTGAGTTGCAAAGTTCTATAAAAATAGTAGATTCTGATGAGCACGTGGATAACTCAAAGCAAGATTTGGAGCACATCATGCTTACAAATTATTTCAGACAAGTTTCTTATTTGAATATTTGTTTCTCTGAGGCCTCTGAAGATTAAACCAGAATTTAGTGTGATCAATCTTTATTTTTAAAGCATGAAAATAGTCTTTTCAGGACCCGCTTCGAAAAAAGTGATTTTTCTAAAGAATTGACGAAATGGTGAACTTAATCACAAGAAATGTATCTCTGAAACGAATCAAACGGTTTATGCAGAAAATCGGACCCTGTCAAATTTTCATGTGGACCCGGTCTGTGAAGTCCGATTCACAAGTTATCATTTCGTATTTGATAGGAATTGGGACTGGTTCGATTCATGATTTGCCGACATGGCTCTGATTTTTTCCATTCAGGTCTAACTCAGATACTTTCAACTTCAAAAACTATAGTGTTCTGCCCAATTCAAGATGAAAAACTCCAGTTCCTGAAATCTGTATTTTCTTCATTTTGGAGTTCAACTTGAGATCATTTTAATTTTTAGATGTTTGTCCAGTTCCATCATTGGATCAGGTCATAAAAAGAACCTGAAATTCCAAAATAATATAGGATTATACCTACACTAACTATGAGGAAGACCCATTAAATCATTATATAACTTCTCGTATTATTATTATTATTATTTTTTTTTTTTGAAGTTTTCATTTAGCTTTAAAAAACCCTTTTTTCTATAGAATAGAAGTCTAAACCTAAAGACTTCTAAAACAGAAATTAGAATCCAAACCTCCAGAACAAGAATTAGGTCTTTGTTCTCTTAGTCAGTTATCAATTTTCAAATTATTTGTTTCAGAAAACAACTTGTTTTTTCTTCAAAATAAGTACTTGATAATTGGGTCACTTTTAAATTTTGAAATTTTTTGTTTCTCTCTCCCACTTTTCAGTAATTTTACCCTGTTATTAATAAAAATAAAAATAAGTTTTTCTTACACTTTTTGAATATTTGTCTCCTTCTTCTTCCCTTCTTCCTTCTTCCTGTGTAATATTCATTCATTTATTCAGCTTTTTTATGTTGGAATTGTTTGTTTGTTTACACTTAACCACCCCGTGTCCACTATTTGAACAATAACACTATACAGCCTCTACTACTGCTCTTTTTAGGTTAATAATATACACCGGAAGTGTATATTTTTTTGTGTGGGGCGGTTTTTGAAAAGGAGCGTTTGTTTTGCTCATTTCATTTTCAATTTTTCTTGAAAGAGGATTTTTGGATTTTGGATCAGATTATTGTTAAAGTTCTGAGATTTTTCTTGGAATTCAAGGATGATTTTATAATCTTTGAAAAATCAAAAAAAAAATCACTTTTTCCTAAAAAAAATGATTTTATTTTTTGAAACTCAAAGTGGGACCCGGTTTTTTAACACAACAATCTAAATCACTTTCTAAAATGTCTATGTCCCTTTAAAGGTACAGTAAGCCTCTTATAAGGTGTCCACGTTTCTCTAAATGTACAGTAATCTCTTTTAAAAACATATATGTCCCTTTAAAAGTTTACATTCATGATTTATCGGTTTTTTTTCGCTCAAAATCAAACTTTTTCAGAGTTTCAATGTCAGAATCGATTTTTATAGCTACCCCAAGAAACTTTTTTTCTGAATTTTTTCTCTATTTTTGTACTCTCAAAAAATGAAAATATGTTTTCCAAATAATGATACAGTGCTCCAATACACAGTACATGTATCTATCTAAATACAGTACCCCAGTGGACCTGCGTATCAAACTGTCTATACCAACCCTTAGGGTCTTACCACGACTCGTTCTTTCAGATGTTTCAACTTTCCCTTCTCATCCTCACCCAACTCACATCGAAGACAAAAAACCAGATCCAGTAAAAATGTCAAAATTGATATTTCTACGCAATTCCTATCTTTTCTTCTTGCTCAAGCTCAATACCTATCACCTTTTCCCGATCTCATATCTCTGCGTCTCTTCATCTCGCACACTATTCCCCCCAACATTTCTCCGATTTTTTTTCATTTGCGAGTGTATGTCATTTGCTCTCGTATGAGTGTGTTCAATTTCCTTTCTTTTTTGTGCCTTCTCTTTGAACTTTTCTTGAAATTTTGTTTTCTGGGGTTGTGGGTATAGGTTTCATTTGAGTCCGACCTGGTAGATTGAGCAATTTTGATCCAGGTTGAGCCTAGGGATCTATTCTTAATGGTGCGTTGTTTTAAATGTTCTGCTCTGATGTTGGACTCGGGTTGTGTTAGGCCGACTAAACGTCTAATGATATCGGACCGGTCTTGTTTCAAAGAACCTATTTTTTGAAATTTCTAATGGATATAATTTCAAATTAACTTCTGGTGCTTTTCAATAAAAATTAGGTCGGACAAGTGTGAACCGATTCTGAAAACGATACGTTGAAGAATGTCCATCTTACTTCAGAAAAAAATCATGGTTGTCAATGGAGCGCGTGTTACTTTTTGAGTTTTGAATAATATCTTCTTTTTTTGATCAGCCCAAGTTGAGCCAAAGTTGATAATAAATATTTGACTTGTCGTACTGTAGTTTCAGTTCAATTTTTCTGAATGCAATTTTTTGAAACTTTCTAACCTGTAATTTAGAAAGCTAACTGTATGGTAATCAAGTATCAAAAAGGAACCCTAAAACCTTCGTTTTTGGTGAAAATTTTAAAATAAAGCTGTAAAATCTGAACTTCGGAAACACTAGGAAAAACTGAAAAGAAAATACAAAAATAAACCTCACGTAATATTTTATTATTACTTGTCACGTGACTTTTTCAATAATTCACCAAAAAAATTGTACAAAGTGTCGTCACCGTGTGCGCGTGAAGTGTATGCACAAAGTTTTTCAAAAGAAACAAGAAATTTTGAATAAAAAAACACCCGGGTGTTTGCAATAGAGCACACTTGCTCGCTCAACGAACAAACATGTTAGTTTTTTGTTGTTATTTAACCCGCGTTCTGCTCGCCCAAAGTTAGACAGAAAGGTTGTAGAAAAGTTAGCCAAAAAACTTAGAATAAACCCGGAAAACCACTTTAACATAAAATTGTCAAAATTTTTGAAATTTTTATAACTTTTCATTGCTATATAAAATGAAGAATTGATCAGGATAGAAAGTTACTCTTAAGTTTAGCTAGCTACACACTATTTGTTCTGATAATTTTCAAAGTATTTTTTATTTTCGAATTCAAACTTCAAGACTGAAATTCAGGTATTGAAGTTTGCGTTTGACAAAAACTGAACACTAGAAGTTTCAAAAACCTACTGGATGACATAGGTTTCGTCAAAAATATTTATATTTTACCACATAAGGCTACACTTTTCCTTTGAAATTCGGAAACTTGAAAATGTTTCGTATTTTCTACCGCAAATTCAAACTCACTAAAAACTCATGTAATCTTTCCTTTTGAATGTCAATAATTACCACCCATCTCTCTCTTCTTCTTCTTCTTCTTCTTCTTTTTTTGGCTAATTAATTGATCCATGGTGCTAATTAATCCTAATCCTATAGTGGATTAGAATCTATAATAATCCATATTGCGTAGTTGCAGCGAGAAAAAGGAGATGAGCTTACAAGATAAATGTTTTTTCTTTTTTTTTCCTCCTTCTTGCTGGTTCTTTCGCTCCTTGGTTTGACGAATGGACTTTTCTTATGCATTTATATACATTTTTTGCTGGTCGGATATTGGTTTTCGTTCTTTTTCAGGAAGTTCTAAAAATATACTTTTTTTCTACAAAAAGTGGATTAAGATTAAAGGAAACTAATCCGGCTTGAAGCACTTTCGTTCTCAAAAACCATTATTTTTTTCTTTTGAAAAAAAAATAGAAAAATATTTTTTTTTTGCACATATGGTTTAAGTTAGTTTGTTTGCTTTGTGACTTACAAAAATAGGTTTAACAAATAAATTTTGAAAAGAGACAAGTGCTGTTTGGTTAATTTTGGATGGCGGTGATGATTGAATTATTCATGTGAGTTGTTGGCGAGAAAAATTTATTTTAATTAAAAATTGACACACGCGCATATTTTGTTAGAGATGTAGGGTGAGAAATTTTTGGCAATTTGTGTGTATTGGTGAAGGTTTTCGGAGTATTTCTAGTTTTTTTTTTTACAAAATTGGTGAGATAGTATGAGACGCTGAGAAAAACTCTGATATCAGCGAAAACTAGTTCACACAACTCACGTTTTTTTTGTTTTTAAGATGTTTTCTATTTGAAAAGTGTGAAAGTGATCAATATCCTGTGTTTAACTTTTGCAGAGCTCAGCGCAGAAAGCTCTTTTTTCATTTTTGTGTAGAGAAAACCACACAGAACCCTATGAATGTCCTTCTGTTTTAACATTTTCATTACTGTTCATATGATTTTGGTTAAAATTTAAAATTTCAATTCAAAAACTCTATCAATTCGTTTTTTTTTGGATTATTTAATACACATTAAACGAAGTATTATTAAACTGAAACAAGTAATGGACACCTAGTGTTTCACTTTTCATCTTTGACCTATTTTTGTGTAAAGTTCAAAAGCTGAAAAGTTACTTTTCAATTCCAAAGTTTAGGAAAACATTAAACCAAGCTCTAAGTTCCAGTTAGAGCAGATTTGAAGAATTATTCTGGTTTTTGTGCCATCCTCAGGAAATACAAACTACAACAAAAAGACCCGATCAAGTTTCACAATGTCAAAATCTAATTCAGAAAAATTTGTGCGCTTGTTAGAAAGTTCGACCTCCTGATCATCAAAAGTTTTATAAGGATTGAATTTTTTTATTGTTCATTTCCATTTTCTATTTTTATCAAAAGTCTTCGTAGTCAGTACAACTTTTTTCACAAAATTTTCCGGCGGATAAGAAATATATCATGGTGTTCAGGAGGTCGAACTCTATGAGGGTACAAATTTTAAAAAAAGTTGAATCGAGGAGTTCTCGAACCTTCCTTGGTAGTTAACTACACGATATTTGTAAGTTTTTGATCATTTTTCGAGGATTGTTCTGTTTCCATGGTGAAATTTTGCATTTCAAAAAATATAAATACTGAATGTTATTCACCGTTCAAAATGACACAGGTTTCGTCAAAAACTCTATATTTCAATTTTGTTCCAAAAAATTCAGAAAAATATAGTTCTGAAAATTATTTCCGATTTTTTTTTTGAGAACTAACGGAACCTTTGGAATAATATGTTTTCTCACTTTTCTGTTTCCCGATTTTCATAAGTTCCAAAATCAAAAATCGGAACTTGGTTCCGACCCTTTTTAGTTTCAAAAGTAGTCGGAACTTTTAGAACTTAGGAACGTTCCGGTTCCGGTTCCACACCTATTAAGAGCAGTCAAATTATGCTCCAACAACACAATCACTCCTACCCTCTGTTTCACAATACGCTCTGAGGTACTGTAGTAGAACTCAAAGTTGCAAGCATGATCCACATGGATTTTCTTCCCAAGTATTTTTTTTCGCTCCTCCCTTCCTCATCCACCATTCCCTTGTGTTGCACTTTTCGGTCACCCATCTTTACTCATCATCTTATTTATTCTCAATTTCCTCCATTTTTCTTTTTCTCATTCTTATTCTGGGGTGCCCTTTTCCCCATCTTCTACCACACACACAAAACTAGCATAACAATCTCGAAATTTAGAGCATTGAAAGAAGAAGCGAACAAGAAGAGATGGACACAAGAAGACCTCCTCTCGTTTGCATACATTACTTGCATACATTCTTTTCTTTTTTTCTCCTCCGGCTCTTCTCCCCCCTTTTTTGTCGCTCTCATTGTGTTGTTGTGATGGTTGGGGCCTGCCTGGTGGTTATTATAACTACATATACAAGTTTATGCATATTTTATGAGATTTTTAGAGAGAAAGAGTGTTTTTATTACGAAAGGTGGGAAAATGAATTGTAGTTTTTTTCTCAAAAACTAAATATATTAAAACCAAAAAAAATTCAAGCCTGTTTTCCACAGTTTTTATTTTTCTGGTTTTATTAGATGTTTTGTTACCTGGTTACTGTAGTTGCTACTTTTAGACTTGTTGAATTTTCATCTAGAACAAGTGATTAAAAGAGAGTCACTTTGTAGCTTGGTCTGCAGCTATATAACTCCAATTTTGAAACCGGAATGTGTAAAAACAAATAATATTTTTGAGAGCAAAAAATTAGTCTATTGAGGGTGCTAATGAGCTGTGAGTTTCAAAATAGACCAGGTCCAAGTATCCGGATATTAGACTGAATCTTTGGACTTAAAAAACGGCGTTTTCAAATTGGAGACTTTATTCTTTTTTTTAAGAGAAAATTCAAACACCAAAAAAATGTCACAAACTTCCAGAAGATGTTTTTTTTTTAACTTTTTTTATTTGGGTTTAATTTTGATACTGTACTTTAGCTGTTTTGAGGTTTAATGGACCTGTTTGATGGTAGTTTTTTGGTGTTTGGACACATTTTTTGGTACTGTACTTTCGAGCCCATGTTTCTAGAGAGCTCGTTACTGAGTCGGGCCTAATAGATTGGATTAGGCCTGATAAAATCGGGCTCAGAACTAGAAACTATTACGGGCTCAGAACTAGAAACGCCTGTTTTTTTCTAGTCCGGATAGGGATTTTCAATTTTCTGCCTCTTTGAGAAAGCCCGACCTGGCCCATTATGGTTTT
Organism: Caenorhabditis sp. 38 MB-2015; assembly: GCA_900536415.3. Taxonomy (NCBI): domain Eukaryota; kingdom Metazoa; phylum Nematoda; class Chromadorea; order Rhabditida; family Rhabditidae; genus Caenorhabditis; species Caenorhabditis quiockensis. The sequence goes on along the minus strand of LR549215.1, from coordinate 14,215 downwards.
TTGTATGAAAAAATGGCCCAAATCTCACTTTTCAAATGAGACACATTCCGGTCATAAATCGATAATTTTCAGAATTCTGATTCACCAAAGCTTACTCATTTTTAGAAATCTCAAATTTTCAAATGTCCCCATTTTTTCAGCTTCAGGATTTTTTTTTTGTAATGTTTCCAAGCCACGTGTTGATCAAAATATGACTAATCTAACAAACATGTTTTGTACTACTTATATTCTCTCTTTTTTTTATTCTGCCAATAATCCCCTCTTAAATATTTCCCCTTTTCCATAGCAGCACTTTTTTCCGTCCTAATCGACTTCTCTCGTGGCAACCTACAATTATATTAATATTCTTATTCGTATTAGTCCGCTGCGCGCAAAAAATATCCCTTATCGAAATATGGAATTTTATGCATATTCGATTGATAATAGAACTGGTCTTGTTCTTTGTGAAAATCCAGTTTTTAGAAATGTTCATCTTTTTCTCGACGAAATTTCACTTGAGGCGTGAAAATTGCATTTTTTTTTCGCTCTCGCATTTTTGAAACTCAATTTTTGAGTTCTTTTCTAATTTTGTTTTTTTTTCTTGCCTCGTATCTTTACGATGAATGAAAGAAGAAAAAGTTGAGGTACAAGTGCACCCCTTCCCGTTACCTTCATCTCATAGCAAATCGGTTAAGTTGGAGGGGGATTTTGACATACACACGGTGTGTCAGCTGTTCGGATTGGAGACAACTTTTGTTGCCGCTGTGCTGTCTCACAAATTTCTAATATCTTCTTGCTTGCTTGCTCGTTTCGTTCTCGTCGGCTCTCGATTTTTATTTTTATTATTTTTATGCTCGTTCGTTCGTTCTTGACACACCAACAAGACAAGAAAAAATAGCAACGACAACAAAAAACGTGTTCAGTTTTCCCATCGATTTTCTTGTTTTTGATCTTTTTGTTTGGTCTAATTTTCTGAATGATTGGATTACTGTAGATTTATGGACTAAGATTCCAAACAACGTCTATGATCTGAAGTTAACAGACTAATCTTATAATCATTAGTACCTTCACAATATGTTTGTTCTCATAGAGTACTGTAATTTCAGTTCTCCTATTGTATACTTGAGAAAATCAATCAATAAATATACCTTTGGGTTCTGCCAAGAGCTACTTCAGTTTTAATTTCCAGTATCGTAAGAGATATCTGAGGTATTTGATCTGGAAAATTTAAATCTAATACTTGAAAGACATGGATTACTGTAGCTTCAGTTCAATCATATCTGAAACAAGACTTTTTGAATTTTTTTCAGGTATTTGTATTTCCTAAACCTAGAACACAATTTGATAATGAACATTCATCAGATTTTGATAGGGGTTTAACAGAACTATGATTCATAGATTCAAGTTTTTCAGATTTTTCGTAACTCAGCCTAAATCGACCCCTGAATTGGGCTGTACCAATAAAATTGGGCTTGAATCAGTGGTTTTCGAAAACTGGGTTCGGAATATTCCAAAAGTTCATGATTTTTTTGTCCTTTCTACCGGTTCAAGAAAAAAATGAAATAAATTTGATCAAATCGGCCCGCTTCAGAAGATCATTCAGAAAATCCCAAAATTCTAGGTGAGACTGTCCTTCCAAGGCTAAGTAACGATTTTCAGAATTCCAAAAAACACGAATACTTAATTTTAAAACATCAACTTCTGAAACCTAAGTTTCGAATTAGGTCCTATCATGTATCAGATCCAAACATCTTTTCGGAAATTTTGATTTTCAGAAACAGAATTCCATATTTCAGCTTCAGAAAGCTTAACTTTAAAATTCAAAAATTCACTTGTCAGAATTCGAAGTTTGGAAAATCCCAGCATCGAAAAACGAACGTTAACTTCTGAAGTTTGAAATTCAACTTTCAGGGTTTCTACCCATCTTTTACCGATATCCATGTCCCTTTAACCCGAATCCTGTCAAATATTCTCTTGTTTATTTGTGTCTCATCTTTTTAGCTTTTCTCCATATTTCATTCGTCTTGAAATGTTCTCTTTTTGCCGAAATCTTCTTCCCTCTTCGAAAAATAGTAAGACTTTTTGACATACACCAAACCCAGATTTATTTTTCCCATTGGAATTTTAGCAACTTTTTCTTTTCCTTCTCCTTCTTTTTTTTGCTCGCCGAGCAAAAAAGGAGAAGGAAGGGCTTGTCTAACAAGACAAAAAAAAACGAAAGGATTTGATACTTTTGGTCATTGATTTTGTCTATTGTTGTGTCTGTGTCGCCGAAGAAAGGATTCTTCTTTTTTTCTGAATTTTCTAAATTCAATAATATTGCTTTTTTCAGAGATGAAATAATGACATCGTCATCTGAAGGAGAGATTCTACAGGTTGGACAGGTTATTAGGGAGCGATGGAAAATTGTGAGTTTTTTTTTGAGAATTTTTAATGTGTGGAGATTGATGTTGAGGTTTCTCAATCTAGCTAAAAAAAATTGAAAGTCTTAGCAAACAAAGAAAAAAACTTCAAAATTTCGATTATAAAATGTTTGGCTTCACAGGCTTATGAAGGAATGGACATATATCATCTGATATCGAAGTTTTGCTCAGCTTCATCTGAAAATTGAGCTCAAGTTAAACTCGAAATATATCTTCGAATTTATTTTTTTGCATGGAGCACTGAACATTTTTCAGCATGAAAAAAAAAACGCTGAAAATATTGAAAGTTTTGAAAAATCGTAAAATTAAATTTTCTTTTGAAACATTAAAATTTTGTAGAAATTTATGAATTTTCAGTTTTTTCTGTAAACTGAGCTTTTTTTTAAATTCTGATAAAACCAGATTCTATAAATTTTGCTGGATTTTCTTCCGTTTCAGCGTTTTATGACTGTTCATATGTTTCAAAGCTGAAAATTGAATAAGAAAAATAATCGGGTAGCATATGTCATTTGGAGAGAAAACATTTCGCACTCAAATCCGGTAAAGAATAATCTAGAGCCATTGCTCCAGAATTCAACCCGGAGAGTTCACATGAAAAAATCTGAAATCGAACTTCTTGTGCTGAAACTATCCAAGTCAAAAGAGTTCTCAGAAACTAGCACTTCAAAAAAAGGCCCTAATGTTTTGAGCTTAGGAGTTCGGGTACTCGGACACAGAAACCTATATTTTAGAGTTCTGCTCTCAAAACTTCAAATTTCGAACTTTTGGTTCAGCGCAAAAAATTGACAAGCTAAAGTTTCAAATTTCCTATTTCAATCTTTGAACCCTATGTGTCAAAGTTTGAGTTTTAGAATTGAGTAAAAAAATTCCGAATCCTAAAACGTGTATACCAAAGTTCAAAATATTCATCTTGATTTTTTCCAGAAAGCAAAAATCGGCGGCGGTGGATTCGGTGAAATCTACGAGGCCACCGATGTGCAAAATCATCATGAACGGGTAGCGATCAAGGTCGAATCAAGTAAAGCCACAAAACAAGTTCTCAAAATGGAGGTGGCCGTTCTGCGTCGTCTTCAGGGCAAAAAACATGCGTGTAAATTCTACGGGTGTGGACGAAATGACAAGTTCAACTATCTTGTCATGAGTCTACAAGGCAAAAATCTTGCCGATCTTCGTCGCGAGGCGCCGAAACAATGTTTCAGTCTCAACACGGCCGTTCGAATCGGCCTTCAGATTCTAAATGGGATTCGAGAGATACATTCAATTGGATTCCTCCATAGAGATGTGAAGCCCTCTAATTTTGCAATGGGTCGAACCTCCTTAACAATGCGGAATGTATACATGTTAGACTTCGGACTAGCTCGACAATATCTCAATGCAAAAGGGGAAATCCGCAGTCCAAGAAGTGCCGCCGGTTTTCGAGGAACTGTCAGATACGCCGCTGTCACGGCACATAAAAACAAAGAAATGGGCAGACAAGATGATTTATGGTCACTGTTTTATATGTTAACAGAGTTCCTTCAAGGCCAGTTACCATGGAGAAAAATAAAAGATAAAGATGAGGTTGGAAGGATGAAGGATGAAGTCGATTTCACGGTTTTATTGGAAGATTGTCCTTCGGAATTGCATCTTTTTGCGGCACATTTAAAGACATTGGGATATCCAGATACACCGGATTATACATTCTTGGAATCATTGTTAAATCAGATCATAGTCAAGTGAGTCATAGAGAAGCTGTTTTTGTCTAAATCTCAGAAACTGAGTCAGAATCCGAAACAAACTGAATTTAAATTTTTCTACAACTGTAGTTTTTGAAACGTATCAGAACCTTCAAAATGTTTCTGAAATGAGCTTGTACCGTAGAATCAAATTTTATTTTAAATATAATAAAATCTAAAAGTTGGATTTCTTGATTTGTTGTCTCCAGTTTAGTTTGAGTTGAAGCTCAAGTTGAATATGAGATTAATCGGACCAGACCTGTCGGAGAGTCAGAGTGTATATTCCGCAACTTAACCTTGTTCAGTTCAAATCGGACTAGAACTGTAATTCTTGAAACGTATCCAAACCTTCAAAAATCTGTGAAATGGGCCGAACTGAAGAATCAGACCTATTCTTTTGAATAAGTAAATTGAAAAGTTGGATTTCTTGATTTAAAATCTTATGATAGAGGCCTAAATTTGGTCCAACTCGTGAAAAATTAATTACTGCATTTTTGGCCAATTTCAAACTCCAGTTTAGGTTTAGTTTGAGCACAATTTGAGTGCATAATTATACGGACCAGGCTTGTCTGAAAGTCAAAGTGTCTAGTCAAAGTGTCTGTCAAGTTCTAAGACCAACCTAGTTCAGTTCAAATCGGACTAGAGCTGTAATTTTTGAAACGTATCCGAACCTTCAAAAATCTATGAAATAAGACGAACTGAAGAATAGGACCTCATTCTTTGAAAAAAAAAAGTGAATTCAAAAGTGGAATTCCTCAAGTTGAAATTTTATTCAGGCAGCCTCGTTTCGGTCTATTTTTGGTCCAATTCAAGAAATTTGTTTCACATTTTTGGCCGGCTTCAGACTATACCCTTGGTTTCAGTTTGAACACAAATTTAGGCAGGATGAGCCGGTCTGAATCAGGCCTTACGTTCATGAACTTCAGGATCAGTTTTTCAATTTCTAGTACATATCGAGTGCAGCTCAAAAATTTACTTTCAAAACAGGCACAAACTGAAAATATGAACTGAGCTATGTTTTTTCAATGTTCTAAGACAAGTTAAGGCCCGATTCAAGTTTAATTTTGTTGATAGAGAAGGTCCTTCTCACAGTAACTACGTCTTTGGGTCCAATTTTATTAGACTGAAAGCCCGATTTCGGAATCACCTGTTTTTGGAGACCATTCCTGGTTCAGACATCTCATTTCACCAAACCCTATTCATTTTTTTCCAGAGAAGACATCAAATGGGATGATCCGTACGACTGGGAGAATGGCTATGACAACGTTGCCGGCCGCCCAAAAACCAACGGCAACAACCTTTCCGCTCGGATGAAATCCCACACAACCGCAGTGATTCGCGATCAACGCAACGAGAATCGCGCACTCGATACACAAGCTCCAATAACTATGGGAGAAGACGATGATGAGCAGACAAATGGGCATATTATTGGGGGAATGGGTGGATTCGAGAGTGCTCATGAGAAGATTGAGAAGCCAAAGTATAAACGGCACGAGTTTCTGAAGCCAAAGTATGGAACTGTGAATCTGGATGTTATCGATGCGGTGAACGCAAGATTCGCAGCATGTGATGAGGATCGTAACAATGATGTTGAGGTCAATTTCCAACTTCCATCCTCAATTCTCAAAGATTCGCCAGCAATAGCAAAAAAGGCTCCAATCAATAAATCAATAACCCTATCCATCAACAACCGGTATAACAGCAATAAATCAAAAACCAACAAAATTTCGAGTTTCGATAATACAAATGCTCAAATGGACGACAATTCGGCGAACAATTTACGGACAGCACAAACAATTTTGAGCAAATGGCAGGGCTCTTTTGATGCGAGTTGTGAGGAAATGATGGATGGGCCAATTGAGGAGGCGACTAATACTCGCCTAAACCCTGCATTTCGTAAGTTTTATTTATTCCCCTTTTTCAGTGAAGAAGGGAGAAAAGGGACCCCAAAACAAGAATAATTTCCAGCTGTTCCAAAGGCTTCTTTGCTGTCTACACCCCGATCAATCGACTCGAACACGTCACCCGGTGGGGGGACACCAAGTTCACCAATGAATCCAAGACAATCACCTGTTCAACGTGAGTTTCAGCAGATTTTTCTGAAATCATGAAATTTTTTAGAACGTCGAGCTTCACGGTCTGAAAAAGAAAAAGCTGTAACACATCGAACTGCGAGTTGTGGTCCACCGCCGTCGAATAGTATTATAAGCCACTTCAAGGGGTTGATCAATGTGAGTGAGAGAGGGACCGATCCCCTGACCCATTACATCGCGACTCAACGCGCTAACCACTTGTACACGCCGACTTGTAGACCGCACCACGTTTTTGTTAATGATCTTCAACTTTTTTTTCTTTTCAGTCCTTCAATAATCTTGGTGTTGGAAGTCGGCTGTCTCGCACCACATCGATTGAAGATCCCCAACAGCAGTTACATCACCAGCAACAACAACGTAACCTCCCACGACAGTACTCTCAACAACCTGTTGAACCAGATACGAGTTATGGTGCTGGAATCCGGCATTCCACGTCGATGGGGGTGAATGCGAGAGATGCGAGGACGCAGAAGATCAGCGCAACGTTCAATGCGTATGAATCACCAGAGGAGAGAGAGAAAAGAAGAGAGAGACGGATGAGAAGAAGGAGTGTGGATAGTAATAATGGAAGGGTTAGTTGGTGGGATGGATAGATCAAATCCCAGAAATTTTCTGACCTCTTGAACCGAATCACAGTGTGAAACCGAAGAAGCGCGCCTGACTATCCTCTTAATCTGACCTAAAATAGATATGACCTCACGAAAACTGAGATATTTTATCAGGTCCTATTCTTTGAAACTTTTTTGTACACGGCCTGAGAAATGAGCCTCTTTAGGCTTCTGGAACAGGCCTAAGAAAATCAATAAAACCAAATATCAAACTGAAGATCTTAAAAAAAAGTCCAAACACCCTTTAGTCGGGCCCAAAAAAATATTTTGGACCATAAAAACTTTCAAATCAGGTCCAATCTGGCCAAGTACTATTTCATGAGGTTACCCGTCCTAGAAAACAAGTATTTCTGGTTCTCATCAAAACCAACTTCGAAACTGAGCATCTTGAAAAGAGCCCGAGCATCACTCGGTTCGGGCCAGAATTGATAAGCTTTATAAGGCATATTTTTGAAGTTTTTCTGAACCTTGTCGAAAGGTGTTTTTTGAATATCCAGAACAAGCCTAAGAATCTTAATAAAATCAGGTTTAAAATGAAGATTTTGAAACAGGGTCCAATATCCTTCAAAACTAGCCCCAACAACGGGCCTTCTCGGGCATCGGAAACCGGTCCAATGGACTGAAATTCAGAAGATCTGACATATTAAAACAGTTCAAAAAACGTGTCTATTTTCCAGGTCGATCTCGAGACCCCTCCACCATCAATTCGTTCGCCTGTCGTCGTTCACAACACCTCCGTCGTCCACTCCATCAAAACCCATCAAACCCCCACCAACGACGAAGAATTCCGAATCCCTCTCGAAGAGAACAACAAACCCCTTCTCTTCTACAAACGGAAACGTTATCAGTTTTTGAATTTCCCGCGAACCTCGACTTCCAAATCCTAAAGGTCTCTCGGTCTATCAGTGGACCTTTGTGTCAGTTTTTCTAGTCTTTTTTCTTATTCGATTTTTTTGATACGGTATTTTTTCTAGACACATAATTAATTTTTTTTCTTTTTGTACAGCTTTTCCATTACTTCAACAACATTGCTCATTTTATGGAAATTTCAATAAATCAGTTTTGTTTTTTTTTTCATTTGGAGCGTGTTCTATTTTTTTTTTGTACAGGAAAATATGAGAAAAATCGGGAAAAGCTCATTTTTCAATCCACGAAAATAAGCAACAATAGTTCTTTATTAAATTATTGAAATTAAACAAGAATGTCGATTGTGAAGTGAGTGTACTGTGTATACAGTAAGAATAGAGGAGTACTGTGCCTACTACAGTACCCTTTTAATTTTCTAGGAGAAGAAAACGTACAGTTAGACAACGTCAAAAGAAGAATGCGACGATGGAAGAAGAAGAAGCATCGGTTGGAGGAGCTGATCCGATATTCACACCAGCTGAACAAGGTGTCCGGAAGACACTTGCATGGATTATAAAGACACGTGAGCACATCATTAGAAGATGTCTCCAGAATTCAGAAAGATTTCAGAGGCGCAAGCAGGAGGTGTAACTGATTGGTATGGTAAGATGATTGAGAAACCGGTGACTGATCCGGAGATGTCGCAAAATGTGCCGAAAGAGAAAGTTAGAAGCGAGGTAGGAAGGGGAACCGGATGTTATTTGAAACCTTTCGATCTTCAGAAATATCGTGACCGAGGGTTTTCACCGTATAGAAATTGAACAAGGCAATTTCAGTAGATCAAAAACACTACCTTCAGTTTTGGTTTAAAATCCTCAAAAAATGGATGGAAGTTAAAAATTATGGCTAAAAATTGTCTCATTTTTTGTTCAACTGTTGTTCAATTTTATCTTTTGCGGACCTCTAAATTTTTTGATCATATGTTAGGAAAATAATTCTCAAAACTTCTATATGGTAGCGAAACCTCGGCCACGTTTTCAACAATCAGAAAAAATTGAATAGACAAAAGCTGGAACATTTGCAAGTTTCTACATTGTAGTGGGTCAAATATGCTATATTGACAATTTTCAAAGTCTCTTTTCGATGCTGTTGACAATTTTCAAAGTCTCTTTTCGATGCCATTTTCTGTTTACTCGTTCATCGGCACCCGTTTTCTCGTTTGCCCAGTCGCCGGTTTGCCCGGTTATTAGTTTTAGACAAATAACTGAATAACAAGCCTGATCTACAAGCCTAGACCTATGTATGTATGTGATTCGATATATTTTGAACGCTGATCAGCATGTTCGTTCTTGCGAAATGTGACCAGTGTATGTTTTTTTAATGATTTTCAGACTTGAATATTATAATTAAGTTTTAAAAATAATTTCGACAGCTTTTCGATGCTGGCGAAATCTTCGGCGAAATGACGTGGGGCCCAAAAAATACATATAGCATCTAATTAATGTTAATTACCGGATGTTGAATGTATAGAATGACATACAGTATGTCTCGTCGAATAAATCCTAACTTTTTTAGTGTTTCGTTTCCTATTCAAATCTGAAAATGTCTATTTCCAGGACACCCCATGTATCGAAAAAACTCGCGTCAAGCTCAAAGAGCTCATTGATCCTAGTAAAGATTTCATCCACGCCAATCTCGTCAGTTCCCCACCCAGTAATCGAGCCTATATCGTCACTCAACATCCCCTCGAGGCAACTTTTGAAGATTTTTGGAGAATGGTATTTTATGAGAATTGTGATACCATTGCTGCTCTCTATTCGCAGGTTGGTTTTTTTCTACGAGATTGGAAACTCATTTTTTACTGATGTTATTTTGTAGGACGAGAATTTGCCGCTCTACTATCCAAACGGTGTTGGCAAGTTTGCCACGCATGGTGCATTCTTCATCAATTGTCGCAAAATGACACCGCCTGCTTCAAAATATGCAGCAACTACATATCTCATTGAAGTCTTGCCCGATGGTTGCTCGAATTCTCGCATGGTCACACTACTTCACTACTCATATTGGCCAAAGGGAAAAGTTCCGACTGACCCGAGAGTTATTATGAAATTGCTCAGAAGCATCACAGTTGACGTGTCCACTAAAGGACCGGCCGTTGTGCATTGTGCAAGTGGAACGAATCGCGCCGGATGTTTTGTGATGACCGATATTCTTGTAGATTTGATGTTTCGCAATGTTGAAGTTGATGTGAGGCATTGTAGTCTGGATGGTTCAAGAATAAATAGGTGGTATTTTGCAGATTCCAGCACTGGTACAAAGCTTCAGATCTCAACGCGCTCAATTTCTGAGCAACAAAGTGTTGTTTTCATATGCCTTGTATACTGTAGCTGACTACGTTCGGGTAAGTAGACAATTTTGATCAGGAATGTCCGGAACCAGAACGAAACACTATGAAAAAACTACTTCTCCCATTGATTCTTGAATTTAGTTACTTTGTCTTATATTTTTTTGCATAATTCAAAACAGCGAAAAATCATTTGGGAACTTGAAATATCTCACTTTCGAACCCAATTCAAGACAATTTTAAATCTGAAACTATACTTTTATTATCACTAACATAAATATCATCAAGTGTCATGACTACAGAGATGAGAGTCAGCGAAACGCTGAAGAGACAATAGAAAAACAAAATGACACACAAAACATAGCAGTCAGTCAAACGCGGCAAATGTCGGGTACTCGTTTGAAAGACTTTTTAGAAAAACGAGTGGCTCAAGTTCGCTCCATAGACAACTTGTTTTCTTACTGTCTCTTGACTCTCATATCCGGCTTATATATCGTGTGCTGTGTCACAACGTTCAATTCAGAAGCCATAACTCATTTGGTGAATAAATCTTGTCTAACATCAGATGAAAATGCACTATTTTTGACGTCAGTGTCTGGCCCAATTACGTATTACTATTGTTTTAGGGAGTTGGATATTAACATTTTCGGCAGGATGATAAAATAACAAAAAGAAAAACTATAATTTCATGAAAACCTGTCTGAGCAGGCTACTAAACTGTTCAACTTTCAGTCAGAATACCTAAATATGAAGCCAAAGTCCGAGAGAGAAACCATTATGTTTGGTTCTAGCTAGGCCTAATTCCAATTCGGGGGTTTTCTGCTATCCAAGTCCAAAGTCTTAAATGTTCTCCAATTTTTCAGATCCGCTTGAAGCGGTACAAAAGTGCTCCAGACTTGCTCAAAGAGATTGAGACATTCCAAGCATCGGTGGCCAAGGTGAGTCCTGAAACTTCTCCCCAGATAAAACATTTCAATAATATTTTTAGGATTGGGCCTCTATCATTGCGCGAGAAGCTCAACTCGTCGTCTCAAAAAGTTCAACATCGGTAATGGTTCCATCAGCAGAAAAAGAATAAGTCTTATTTTTTGTCTCCTCTCATATTTTCATTCATTCATCCATGCAACAAGAAGGCATATAAAAGTTCACAAGTTCATTGACACCATTCTTCTGCTCCTTCTTCTCCCCTGCGTCATTCGATATTTTAATTGTGCCCACAATATCCTTTTTTTTGGTGTCCATATATATATTTATTTGCTCTTCTCAGTCCCATGAGCAAAAGGAGATGTCATTATTTTTTGCTCCAGCTCAGTGCAACTTGTCTAATTAGGATGTGGAAGAACTCTGTAGAGAGATCACAACACAATCCCCAACCAAGCTCGAGGAGCCAAGAAAAATCAGAAGAAAGCAAGACCTTTTTATTATTAGTGCTATTATAATGTAGTGTAGTGGCAGATATGAATTTTTTATAGCCACCGCCGCCGCGCGCGCAGATTTTCTCGCCATGGAAAATTCATATCCATTTTTTTCTCTAATTTTTGCAGAAAATGAGCTAGGACCTAACAACAATGAAAACTTTTTCTGTTTTCTAATTATTTCGTTTTTGTCTTGTTCTTTTCGTTTTTTCATTCTTTCTCCGCTTAATTTGTTATTCGTGTCCTCGACTCTCTTCCAGTATCTAATTAGTTTCTACACACACACACACACACACCCATAACTTTTCATCATCATCATCATCTTCATCATTTTGGGTTTTTTATCGTTGTCTTAATTTTTCATGAGCACTTAAGGGTACGGTAGATATCCTTTGTTGTTGTTAGAAAAGTTCTCTCTCTGTTTTTCTCCTTTTTCTTGTTTTTGTGGTAGAGAGGATTGTATTGTAGTACAGTAGGTAGAAATAGGGGAAAATGAATAAACACTTATATCATTACTGGTTTCTTGGCATTTTGAATAATAACTTTGGTTAGTGAAGATGCATTTTTATGTAACTTTTTTGAGATTTAAAAAAATCTAAATCATTTTAAAAAAATCCATCTTCTGATGGGTGCTTATCATATTTTCAATGTCGAAATTTGGTTCTAGGAGACAAAAAAAGTGTGTACATAGTTGTACTTTTAGATAAATTACCATCAAAAATGTTCAAATGATTTTGAACGATAACTTGAATTAAAATGAAGATAAAATTTCAAAAAGTCTTGGCCTGGTTTTTCTAATGTAATTTTTCTTCTTATTTCCCTGTTCCAAAATTATTCTATAACTTTTGAAGACGATTCCTTGGTCTGATATTCCTAATAAAATGAAGTTGTAAGGAAAAAGACCTATATGTGACACAGTTTCTTATGCTGATTCACAATATCTGACTTTTTCTGAACTTCATGCGGAAAGCTAGAAATTGTGGAAGTACTAAAGGGTTCTTTGACATGATTGGAAACATTTATTTATTTCGAGAATCCGACTAAAACTTTAGAAAATACATTCGAAAAAAATGAAAGTATCAACATTTTTAACAAATTTTTGAATTTTCGGTTTTTCAAACAAAAAAATGTTAAATGTCTCGATCGGTTTCCACAGGTCCGATACCTCACAAGGGAACCTTCACATTTGGAAGTGGGACTTTCAAATGAAACATATATAGTCTGGTAGTTTTCGATACGCTAGAAACGATCCTGTAAAAATTAGCTGCGTTTCGGTCAGCTGAGCTCCAAAGTTTCACGATTTTTTCACCATTGCATAAAAAATTAAACATCGAAATAGTGTAAACAATTAAGAACGGTGCAAAATGTGTTGAGGTGGCGCAGCCGGGAGGAGGAGGTTGCGTGGAGTGGATGGTTGTGCGTTCGATCCCTGCCGCAGGCGAAACTTTTCTTTTTTTTTTGAAACACGCGGTTAATGCATCTCAAACAAAAATAATGTTACTTGAACATAAACATTCAAAACAAACATAACTGCAAAACTTTTTAAAAAATTAAAAAATAACACGATAACAACTTAACACGAATTGTGTGGCTCCTCAACACTATGTTTGAAGCAGAAGACTTCTTTACACCAACCACATTTCAAACACCCAAAATCATCACAATTCGTTTTTGAACAACTCAAAGAACTATCAAAAGAAGTACAGTACTTCGGCGGAGTTACGAAGTCGGAAGGTCTGTCAATGAATCCAGCTTTGTACCAAGCATACTTTCTGTATTCCTTGAAACGATCCGCTTTGAACTGGTGATAAATAACCGATAGAATCTGAAAATTATGAGTTGACAGAAGTTTGTAAAAAAGATAACCTTGAATGTGTTGTCTCGAAGTTGTGGCTTCCAAACGATATCGTGTACATATGCATAATTCATTAAATATCTGATGAATTTTTTGAGTTGTTGGAAAAAGTACAGATCTAGCGGTTGACAAATGGAAGTTGTTCCAGGAGGAATATTCATAATATGGCCTTTTTTTGCAGAAATACACAAATTTGGAGCGGAGTAGGGCTTGTTTTTTCTCGGAAATTGACCAGTTGCTTCGGGGTGAACAACATACAGTTGTTCACCTAAATCTCCAGAAGCGGAAAGTGTTGGCATAACTGTTATCGAATGAGTTGTAGCCGAAACCGAATCAACAACTCGTTCGACTCGTTTCTCTCCAAGAATTGTTAAAGTCCTATTTGATGTCAAAATCTTTTGAATTCCAGATTGATCCGCGTTCCATACATTTTCGAATGGTATTTTTTCGGCTTTTATCACCTCTTTCACTCTCTGGACGAACTCTTCTGCGTTTTTTTTCAGCTAAATTTTATTTTGGCGAATGTGAAGACAACAAATCAATTTACCTTTTCAGTGTCCACCATATTTCGTCTTGAAACAATTTTCGTAACATGTCGGCTTCCGATATTATAAGCTCTTTTGAAGTTGTAGATCCAGGAGTCCGACGCTTTGAAGTTTTTGACATATTTTTCTCCTACGTTTATTCGCATAGCCATTTGTTTAATGTCCAATTCATGCATAAAAGCGCCTTCATCATCTTTCCTCTTCACCAGTTCGAACAAATCTTTGGCCATCTTTGCCAATCCTTGTAGTCGAGTGAGACGAAACCCTCCATTTTTCAAATCTTCCTCAATTTGCCTCAACTTTTTGAGATCGTAGGGTCTTTTCAGGAATCGGAATCGTTGGTTCATGGCGGATGGAGTTCTACTGCCCTTTTGAGCATTGCGGTAGAATTG